>JBBJLR010064271.1:0-11235 GCA_037577145.1 Brachypetersius gabonensis
TGTTCCCCTCTGTGTCCACCAGATGTCCCCATTGTCCCCTGTACACCTGTCCATGTGTCCAGTCAGGTCCAGTCTTCATCATGTCTCATGTCTCGTTCCCTTTGGCCCTTCTAGATCCCTCCTTGGTCCCTCAGTGTCTCTCCTGTTCCCTTAGTTCCCTCTTTGGTCCCTCTGTCTCCCCCTGATGACTCTCAGTTCCCGCCTCGGTCCCCTAGTGTCCTCCTCATTCCCTCCTCGGTCCCCTAGTGTCCTCCTCGGTCCCTTCTGCCTTTCTGTTCCCTCCTGTCTTCCCTCCTTGGCTCTCTGTTCCCACCTGTCCTCCCTGTGTTCTGTCTAGGTCCTAGTCACGCGTTGTCTTGTTATCCCTGCCACCTGTTCCCTGTTTCTGTTAATGTGTCCTGCATGTTTCTGATTGGTTTGGTCTGTATTCCCCTTTGTATTTAATCTCTGCGCCGTGTCTGGTTAGACACGGCGACATTAAAGGTCACTCCCCCAGGTATGCTCCTGCCCTGTCTTCGTGTCATGTTCCCCGATCCGGTTTTCATAAGTGTATTTCTGTTCTCCCTGTTTTCGGCCATCGTTGCCTTGTTTTGGTTTTTCCCTTTTTGAATAAACTCCTGATCCCTCACCATGACCCTCAACTCTGGTTCCCTGTTTTTCCCTGCCATGCTCACGGAGCCTACCGTGACAAGTACTATGGATTGCAATATAATCAATAATGCAGAACACCAAAAACATTCAGTTACTATCAAACTTTTACTCCTTTATAAGCTAAGCCTACTTTTGCATGGTTTCAATGCATATATATATATTTTATATTATATACTGTATTTATCTTTTTAATGTTTGCACGTACAGTGCAAATTATTTACACTGTGCATGGTATTACATGGACACAAATAATATCTATTTCTATCTGTGTTAACTCCAGTTTATTAAACAAAGCTCATTTTCTAATAGAATATGCAGATTTCAGACTTCAGCACTTCAAAATAATCATCAATGGAATGAAGTGTTACATCCTCGTGTGCATAGAGTTGGGATAGGTGTGGAAGTGTTGAGGGTGGACGCCGTTGGCTGACCGGAACCCACCGGACCCATAGAGTTCGGCAGGCCCGCATTAGGAGAACTCTGCATCGCTGACAGGAAAGAGAGAGATGAAGGTTACCAAAAGAGTGGAGGGCTTCTGTCACCAAGACCAGTACCACGACTAAAATGGCCAATCTGGTGGAGTATATTTGATATTGTTGTTCTCTTGTCTTAGTACAAGGCATTTCCGTGTCTGGGATGAATATTTTTCTGATTCTGACCGCCAACCTCCGTGCCGAGGTTACTATCCTCCAGCAGGCCCTTCAGGCATCGGCTGTAGAGCCAGCTGATCCTCCCCAGGCCACCGCACCAGTCCAACCCACTCGTCCGACTCCTGCCCCAGTTCAATTCATGTCTAATATCTCTCTACCGGATAAGTAAAAACGAAAAAACAGGAAGTGGTGGTGGATTCCCGCCTTTACCATCTGCAACAGGGTGATAGGACCGTCAGCCAGTACGCCTCTGACTTCCGCACGCTGCCAGTCCAGACTTCATGGAGCGACGCAACTCTTCGGACGGCCTTCTATGAGGGACTCATAGAATGAAGAGAAAGCTGGCCGCCCGGAAGCTCCCCGACACGTTGGAAAGAATTATACAGCTCAGCCTCTGTGTGGACCTTCGCCTGGCCGGCTCACGTGCTCCCAGTCGCGATCATCACCCTGAATCCTCCAGCACCACCTTCCGGATGCCACCACCCATCTCTGAGGGCTCATTCCAAGGAGCTGGGGAACCCATGCAGATAGGACGCATTTCCCTGTCCTCAGCGGAGAAGGAAAGATGGTTCCGCGAGGG
The DNA here is from genome assembly GCA_037577145.1 of Brachypetersius gabonensis. Lineage (NCBI taxonomy): Eukaryota > Metazoa > Chordata > Actinopteri > Characiformes > Alestidae > Brachypetersius > Brachypetersius gabonensis. Next base: position 1,882 of record JBBJLR010064271.1, read on the forward strand.
CCTCATCGCCTACTGCGCCTCCTCCGACCACCATCGGGGCCGTCTGTCCTCTCTGTCCGGGAAATGGCAAGACCAAGTGAGGAGGGGGAGGCTCTCACTTGGTCCAAACGGCTCAGCCTCCAGCCAAATTACCGTTTCTCGGCTTGTGGTTCAGGTAAAGCTTCATCTGGGTCACCAACAGATCAGAACCGCCACCTTCGTTGATTCGGGGGCGGCTGGCAACTTCATCGATCAGAAATTCGCTACCCAGTTGGGGCTTGACACAGAGGTGTTATTACAGCCTGATAACATCACAGCCGTGGACAGTTGTCCCCTATCCAACAGCTCTATTCATCTCCAAACCTCACCTATCACCATGTCAATCGAAGACCACACTGAATCTCTCCAGTGCCTGATTACTAACCTCACCTCTCCTCCTATTATTTTAGGACACCACTGGCTGTTGCAACACGACCCCATCATCTCCTGGACCCAATATCACATTCTTCAATGGGGACCGACCTGCAGGCTGGGACGTGCCCAGGGGAGTCCGAGGCCCTCAACGTCGACCTGGAGGCCATTCTCGTCCCGTGACCTGGCGAGGGTCTTCAGTAAATGTAAAGCCCTGTGACTACCACCTCATCGCCCCTACGACCTGACCACAGATCTCCAGCCGGGCACGGTACCACCCCGCGGCCGACTTTATTCACTCACTGCGGGGGAACAGAAGGCCATGGAGGACTACGTTGCTAAGGGTCTGCGCAACTGGACCATTCGTCCCTCCACTTTCCCCACCGCCGCAGGGTTGTTTTTTGTCAAAAAGAAAGACGGGGGCCTCCGCCCTTGTGTTGACTATCAGGGGCTCAACAAGATCACCTTCAAGAACCGGCACCCGCTTCTGCTCATTAACACTGCCCTGGACTCTCTCTCTGGTGCCAAGATCTTCAGCAAGCTGGACCTCAGGAGTGCATATAACCTCGTCCGCAATAGAGAGGGAGATGAGGGGAAGACGGCGTTCATAACCCCCACAAGACACTGGTCATGCCTTTCGCAACAGCCCCTTCACTTTTCAACAACTGATCAACGGCGTTCTTCAGGACATGCTGGGACATTGAGCGTTCGCCTATTTGGATGACATCATAATATACTCGAAGACCACAGAGGAGCACACCCAGCATGTCCGGGCAGTTTTGAAGAGGTTGCTGGCCCATCAACTGTCTGTAAGTTGGAGAAATGTGCCTTCCACCAGCACACCACCACATTCCTTGGTTACGTTATCTCCTCCCAGGGTGTGGCCATGGATCCCCAGAAGCTGAAGGCTGTGCGTTCGTGGCTCCTACCCACTTCGCTGAAGCAGCTGCAACGTTTTCTGGGGTTCGCCAATTTCTTTTGATGATTTAACTGGAGCTTCAGTTCAGTTGCGGCGCCTCTCACTGCCCTCACCAGACCTACCACCGGATCTTTTCGTCTCAACTCAGCCATTTATCATCTCTGTCATCTGTATACCACAGCTCCAGTCCTTCTTCATCCTGACCAGTCTAAACCATTCATTGTCGAGGTGGACGCCTCCGATGTGGGCGTAGGGGCCGTCCTCTCACAGTGAGGTCCAGACCAGAAACAATATCCCTGTTGTTTCTTCTCTAGAAAGTTTTATTCCACGCAGCTGCGTTACGGGGTGGGGGACCATGAGTTGCTTGCCATCAAGTGGGCTCTAGAAGAATGGCATCACTGGCTCCAGGCCGGCGGTGAGTCATTTACGGTCTGGACGGACCACCAAAATCTCATCACCATTAGGAGCGCTCGACAGCTTAACCCTCCCCAGGCTCGATGGGCACTGTTCTTTGAACAGTTTAACTTTATCATCTCCTACCGTCCGGGACCCAAAAACATCAAGGCTGACTCCCTCTCCCGTCAACATCTCACAGAGAGTCCCCAGACGGAGCCTGCACCCATCTTGCCACCTCAGGTCATCATCGCTCCTCTCCGGTGGGGTTTGGGTCCACCGGAAACAGACCTTGGAGTCACCTCCAGCGGAGACACCTGCTGGCAGATTTTACATCCCCACCAGTGTGCGTCAGGATGCGCTGCAGTGGGCTCACAATTCCGCTCTGTCGGGTCATCCGGGTATAACCCGCACCATTTCATTCCTACAGCAAGCTTTCTGGTGGCCCCAGATGAAAAAAGATGTTAAGGCCTACGTACAGGCTTGTGCAGTCTGCTCTTGGGCCAAGTCACCCAAAACTCCCATGGATGAGGACCTTCAACCTCTGCCAGTACCCAAACGCCTGTGGTCACACATCGCCCTGGACTTCGTCACTGGCCTTCCGGAGTCCAGGGGCAAGAATACCATCTGTACCATCATGGACCAGTTCTCCAAGGCTGTTCACCTGGTGGCCCTTCCCGGACTACCCACTTCCATGGATACAGCCAAAATCATTATCGAGCACGTAGTCCGCCTGCATGGGTTCCCCCGGGACATCGTCTCGGACAGAGGGCCTCAGTTCACTGCAAAATTCTGGAGGGCCTTCTGCTGTCTGATTGGCTCGACCATTAGCCTCTCGTCTGGTTACCAGCCCCAGACAAACGGCCAGACGGAGCGGACCAATCAACAGCTGGAGTGCTTCCTGCGATGCTTCGTCTCGGATCGTTAGCGTTCCTGGGCCGACTACCTCGTCTGGGCTGAACTCTCCCACAACCTCCACGTCTCTTCTGCCACCAGAATGAGCCCTTTTGAGGTATGCAATGGGTTCCAGCCTCCGGTGTTCGACTATCGGGAACCGGATGTTGACGTCCCATCGGCCCAACGATTGGTCCGCAGGTGTCGGCGACTGTGGGACAGCGCCAGGAGAACCATTATCGCCACCAACACCAAATACGTTCAGCAACACAGTCGTCGGCACCCCCCCGAGGCAACTGTTCAACATCGGTGACAGGGTTTATGTCTCCACCCGCCATGTTCACCTCCATACCGACTCCCAGAAACTGTCACCCAGATTCATCGGACCCTACTGGATCACCCACCAAATCAACCCTGTCACGTTCCGGCTCCTGTGCCTGCATCTCTCAGAATACACCCTGTTTTTCATGCCTCCCAAATGAAACCTGTTTATTTTTCTCCTCTGTCTCCCCAGGCTCCCGTTCCTCCTCCGCCTCGGATCATTGACAGTGCTCCCTTGTACACTGTCTGGCGGATCCTGGATTCGAGACGCTGTAGGCACCCAGTACCTCGTTGACTGGGAGGGCCCAGAAGAACGTTCCTGGGTCCCTGGGCGGTTCATCCTGGATCCCACCCTCATCCGGGACTACCGTCTTCGGGTATTCTCTCAACCTGGATCGTCTGGTGTCGGTACTGGAGGGGGGATAGTGTCACGCACACCAGGTCACATGACGTCAATCGGCACCGGAAGTGACTCAGGTAGGTATATAAACAGGAAGCAGGTACTCAGACATCACACAGACATTGAAGTCCCATCTTCATGTGTCCCGTGTCGACTCGAACCTTCAACTCCGGTACCGTGAGTAACCCTGCTCATAAGAGCTTCAATCCTCTCTTCCTGTGTGTGTGTGAGAACGCGGACTCGTTTGGTGCGAGTCTCTACTCCCTTTAGGAGCGTTCTCAGAGTAAATGGCGTGGCTTACCAGCTCACTCGTTTCATCCGCGTTTGAGTGTGGTGACAATATGGCTTCTACCACAGGTATAAAAGCGTCTACTAAATGCTGTAAATGTATAATGATACAGTTCGCACATGATTCTGTTCAATCATCTATATGCGGAAACCATCGATATCCTCCACATTTTTTTTTGCTTTTGTGAGCCCTCTCGTCCTTGTGCTGGTTGTTTGGACATGGTGGTTAGCAGGGCAATCAGAGTTGGAGTTGCTTTGACCAGTCATGGCATTTGTGGGAGCTTGTTTAAATAAATTAGTTTGTTCATAAAGATGGAACAATATCACCAGCGAACTTCTCATAACATAAAACATAGCTCTATTGCGTTGGATGGTGACACTGTTCCTGTTACAGTTCTAGATTTAAATGTGATCAGATATTAGCATCTCTAAACTGAGGTTCTAGTCTGGACTTAATCTTTCCAACTTTAATTTAACTTTGTTTTTCTCCTGTTTCAGTGGTAATTACATTTTCAGTGATGTCCTGATTGTGATGCTCATTGCTTCGCTTTTTGATTCTTAAAGTAACGTCACATCACTGAGGCTAAAAACATGACACTGAAAAAAATCAAAGTGTACCAGCAGAACCCCACCTCAGAAAATTTGTATTTTGTCATTCCTGAAACAAGGAAGCTTAGACAGTCTAAACTCCTGTTAAAGCACTGAACCCACGTCTAGCCATCTAAACTCCTGCTAAAGTCCCCTTACCCGGTTTGGTTTCATTCCTGAGCCTCAAAAGGAGAGTGAGGAGAGCTGAAACTGTGAACTTCAAAGACCTCAGTTCCGTAGAAGCTGAGCTATCTCGCCTATACACTTAGGAGTCTTAGAACTAAATAAACTTCTCAAAATGAGCATAAGAATTAGGATAAAGAAAACAAATTCCAGAATTACGCTCTGAAAGAACACATTCTCAGCCCTAAAGTGGTAGGACATGTAAGAAAAATAAATAATGTTTTGTTCACTGATATAATTGTTCATATACCAATTCTTAACTTGTTTAAACTGGAGGGTGATGTGCAGTACTGAGCCACCCTGCTCTTCAATACCACCCAGCTCTTCAAAGAAATGAGAAGAAAACTGGCCTAAGAGAGCTCAGTCTGTGAACCAAGGTCAGACCAAAAGATGGTTATAATGATTCTGTTTGCATCTATTGCAATAAATCACTATACCTATTTTTTTTTTAATCTCATTTCACTAGAAAATATAAAGAAATGAAGGGTGGCTCGAGACTTTTGCACACTACTGTACATAATAAGTAATAATAATAATAACAAAAAGCCTTAATTTAAGCCTTTATTGGAGGGCTGAGGACTGGCAGTAGCAGGCGTTCCAAAAAGCGACCAGTGATCACTCGTTCCAAAACACAAAGCAATCGTATATTGGCTGCTGCTATATGTGAGATACAGTAGAACATTCCAGTAATAAGAGTCTTATTACTGTAAATTAAATTAATTTATTACTGTATTTACCGGCTTATACCAAAGAAATCGAGCTACGTGAATTCCAGTCCAGTCTCTACAGGAGTAACATCACTATTTACATTCTAGCACTGCAGGAGTTCAGTGTAAACGGTACAGTATGGATACGGATTTACCTTCACATTTTCTTTGGGGAGTATTAAGCTGAATTTAAATGAAATTTGCAGTATCTCAAAAGTGAGTACAAAACATTTTATTATATCTTTCAAGGGACAACACTAAATATATAAAACTCTGATAGAATGTAAAGTAACCTGTGTACAGCTTGTATAATGGTGTAAATTTGATGTCCCTTCAAAATAACTCAACACACAGCCATTAACGTCTGAACTGCTGGCAACAAAAGTGAGTCCACCCCTAAGGGAAAATATCCAAACTGTGCCCAAAGTATAAATATTTTGTGTGGACACCATTATTTTCCAGCACTGCCTTAACTCTCTTGGGCATGGAGTTCACTAGAGCTTCACAGATTGCCACGGGAATCCTCTTTCACTCCTCCATGATGACATCCCGAAGCTGGAGGATGTTACAGACCTTGCGCTTCTCCACCTTCCGTTTGAGGCCCCACAGAAGCGCAATAGGCTTTAGGTCTGGAGACATGCTTGGCCAGTCCAGCACTTTTACCCTTAGTTTCTTTATCAAGGCAGTGGTTGTCTTGTCTTTGGGGTCGTTATCATGTTGGAATACTGCTCTGCGGCCCAGTTTCCGAAGGGAGGGGTTCATGCTCCGCTTCAGTACGTCACAGTACATGTTTGCATTCTGTAGTTCACCAGAGCGGGCAGCACTCATGCAGCCCCAAACCATGACACTCCCACCACCATGCTTGACTGTAGGCAAGACACATCTGTCTTTGTGCTCCTCACCTGGTTGCTGCCACACACGCTTGACACAATCTGAACCAAATACGTAACCAAATCTTGGTCTCGTCAGACCACAGGATGTGGTTCCAGTATTCCATGTCCTTAGGCTTGTCTTCAGCAAACTGTTTGCTGTCTTTCTTGTGCATCATCTTTAGAAGTGTGGGACGACAGCCAGGCAGACCAGTTTGATGCAGTGTGCGGCGTATGGTTTGAGCACTGACAGGCTGGCTACCCATCCGTTCAACCTCTGCAGCAATGCTGGCAGCACTCGGGCGTCTATTTTCAAAAGACAACCTTTGGACATGACTTCTTCGGTGGACCATGGCGAGGCTGTTCTGAGTGGAACCTGTCCTTTTAAACCGCTGAATGGTCTTAGCCACTGTGATGCAGCTCAGTTTCAGGGTGTTGGCAATCTTCTTATAGCCTAGACCTTCTTTATGTAGAGAAATAATTCTTTTGACCAGTATGGGAGAGTGTGAGAGTGAGAACACCAAATTTAACACACCTGCTCCCCATTGACACCTGAGACCTTGTAACACTAACGAGTCACATGACAACAGAAAGGGAAAAGGGTTAATTGGGCACAGTTTGGACATTTTCCCTCAGGGCTGTATTCACTTTTGTTGCCAGAAGTTCAGGCATTAATGGCTGTGTGTTGAGCTATTTTTAAGGGACATCAAATTTACACCATTATCCAAGCTGTGCACGGATTACTTTACATTCTATCCGAGTTTTATATCTTTAGTGTCGTCCCTTGAAAAGATATAATTAAATATTTCCAAAAATGTGAAGGGTGTACTTACTTTTGTGAGATACTGAAGTTGTTTTGGGATCATTTTTTGGCATTTTTTACATCACAAATTTGCGTGGTTTTTTTAACACAATTTTGGGGGTCCACTGTAATGAAGTTGTCATTTCTTTGCCATTTATTTTTCTTTTAAAAAAAGACCAGGCCTGAAACCGTACCAGCATTTTGTTTGTCTACTCACACTTTAATTTTATTAAAAACGTTCCTGTTTTTGTTTTTTGTCCCCCTGTAGTATTAAAAATAGTATCAAGTACCATCCTTAGTATCGGTATCGAGTTTGAAATTTCAGTATCGTGACAAGCCTAGTGTAAACCCTAAATCTGCCCCCAAATCTGCTCCCAGAAAACTTTAATTTCACTTTAAACTCAGTTTAGTGCATTACCCTTAAAGAAAATGTAAAGGTAAACCTGTATCTGCCTCTTTTAATTGAAATGCCCCGCCGAGATTTGAAACTTGGATGGTCGCTGGAAAAAAGTATTGGGACACCGCAGCGAGGTGAACGGTTTTCGAAGAATAACCCCTGATCTACTCTGGCTAAAAATACAAATTAAGGCTCGTTGGAAAGGTCTTCTGGAGAGCTACCGAACTGTGAAGTTTGAAGTGTCTGTAGTCTGTGTTTGGTGTGGAATTCGAAAAAGTGCTTCCAGGTCGGATACAGCCTTTCCTAAATTTTCTTGTGTGAAAACATCCAGATAAAATATATTTATTGCCAGAAAAAAGCAAAAAAAGGTGGAGGATATTTGCAGTTTTCACATTATTGTGGGGATTTCCGCATAAAAATATGAGTTTGGTTCTCAAAAAAAATGTGTGTGACTGAATCCGCAACTCCTGAGTCGCATAAAACTGGGGGATTACAGTAATCTTTTATTTTAAACAGCCCTTAAACTCACCATGTGAACATCCTGGAAAATCATTGAATGCACTTTGAAAATTTAAATTATAAGTTGAGTTAACATTGTAAATACCCCTTATCCGACAGACTTTATGTATACATTTATGTATACACTGAGTATATTCCTTAAAATATACTTTAGTTGCTGTAATAAGTGCCAGTTCTGTCCTTCAGTTATAAACTATACTATTATGAACAAAATAGAGCCAAAAAAAATACAACTTCATGCAAGGTCAAGTAAATACAGGAGGGCCTATATAGAAATCTATGACCAACCTCGTTTGCTGCACGATCTGGACAAAAGTATTGGGACATCTTAAATACTGATTTCAGATTTCCCCTTACTACCTGAAAACTGCTGTTGGACTCGAGCAGTAAGGAGAAAACGCCAAGAGAAGGTGGAAGTGAGAAAAAACAGTCTGGTCTAAAAGGTTTCAACATCCACCCGTGGTACAATATACAGAAATGAAAGTGAAACTTTAAAAAATAGACTCGCTTCTTAGTTCAGAGGTTAAATATTTAGTTTTGTCATCCTTGAAACAATGTAAAAATGCTAAGAGGACGCGCAGGACAGTCTAACTCCTGTTTAAGTGCTAAAACCAGCTCCAACCCTGAAGAACCGGTCTAAACTCTGGTTAAAGCACTACACCCAGCTCTAGCCCCGAAGAACCGGTCTAAACTCTGGTTAAAGCACTAAACTCAGCTCTAGCCCCGAAGAACCGGTCTAAACTCTTGTTAAAGCACTAAACCCAGCTCTAGCCCCGAAGAACCGGTCTAAACTCTTGTTAAACTCTACTTACCCTGTTTGGTTCAATTTCTGAGCCTCAAAAGGAGAAAGTGCGGACAGATGAAACTGCACTCAGTCTATAAAAACTGGCCTCACGGGATCTGCGCATGCGCACACACAAAGCGGACGTTTTCCGCACACAAAGTATGTTTTCTTCACTCTTTCATACATTATATACCAATACTGAAACATGTCTGAACTGGTGGGTGATGTACAGAAATGAGAAGAAAGCTGCCAGACCAACTGCTAGTTAAAACGATTCTGTATGTGCACGTAATGCATTAAAGCGCTGTACGTTTTTCCTAGAAAATGAAAAGAAATGAAGTGTGGCTCAAGACTTTCGCACAGTACTCTGCTTAATATGTAATAAAATAAATAATAATAACAATAACCGTAAATTTAAGGCTTCACTGGAAGGTAGTAGTAGGTTAGCAGGCGTTCCAAAAAGCGAAACCTGAGCCGCTCCCGTTTGAAATTCAAGGAGAAAATGAGGTGAGCTGGTCTTTCGCGAAGCCAGGAGACCTGGAGCTGGGTTTAGTGTGTTCGGTTTGTTAAATTAAATGGCACTTAGTTCAAATGAACACAGACATGCTGCAGAATAACCTTACAGTCAAAGGTGGGAAGACAAACAGAAAACTCCCACTTTAGAAGATTAGCCACCTACGGTACAAGGACAAAAGTATTGGGACACACCTCTCAATTATTGAATTCAGGTGTCCTCTTACTTCCAGTGAAGGAAAATCTTAATGCTTCAGCAGACCAAGACATTTTGGACGCCATGCTTGCAACTCTGTGGACACAGTTTGGTGAAGAACCTTCTCTATTCCAGCAGGACTGTGTCCCAGAGCACAGAGCAAGCTCCATAAAGACCTGCTGGAGGAGTTC
>JBBJLR010064282.1:0-11235 GCA_037577145.1 Brachypetersius gabonensis
ACACACACACACACACACACACACACACACACACACACACACACACACACACACACACACACACACAGAGTGAGGCAGAGAGCCCAGTGTAAACAGGCCTGCATGCAGCTCGGAAAGTCCCAGGCTGGCTGCCAGGAATCCAGTGCTGCGCATGTGCAGTGCACAGAGAACAAACCTGCTTGCAAAAACAAAGTTGTTCTGTATGTGTGTGTGTCCCACTCTGTATGTCTGCAAGCTTCTCATCTTCTTCTTCTTTTCTTTTTTTTTTTAAAGGTATTTACATCTGGCCATCATTCACGAGGCCCAGGATATGGCGATAAAGATGATTGACATGTCAGTCGACGACCCGTTCCTTGACAAGCAGAACTACCAGAGACAGGTAAACGCTCTAGACTTTTCTTTTTAGCCTTTTCTTCTAGGTCTAATCCAGTCTGAGGTGCATGCACGATTGCTAATTAATAATTATGACTCCGAATGGCCCGTTAACCACTCTTCTTTTCGGACGCAGACGGCGCTGCACCTGGCGGTGGTCACTGATCAGCCCCAGGTGGTCGAGCGGCTGCTGAAGGCCGGCTGTGACCCCACGTTAGTGGACAATGACGGAAACACGGCGCTCCACGTGGCCTGCAGGAGAGGGTCCCTCACCTGCTTCAGTCTTCTGACCCAGATGCGCCCCGAGCAGCTCCCGGCTGTCCTCCAGACGCCCAACTACAGCGGTACGTCCACCCGGCTGCTCCACACACTAAGCAGCTTCTAGAACATCACTGTTAATGTCCTGGTGCTCATCACTGGCTTTGTTCCTCAGGTCAGAAATGTCTACACCTGGTTGCAATCTATGGATACCTCTCACTGGTGGAGAGTCTCATCTCTCTGGGGGCTGACATAAACGCACAGGTACGCCGCCTCCTGTAATCCATTCCATAACTTTCGCAGACCGACATTCTGGGCGGAGTTTTAAACCCCCTCTTGCTTTCGCCTCGCTAGGAGCAGTGTAACGGCCGGACTGCCCTCCACCTGGCCGTGGACCTCCAGAACCTGGAGCTGGTCAAGCTCCTGATCAACAGAGGCGCCGATGTGAACAGCCTGACGTACGGCGGCCACACGGCATACCACCTGACCTACGGCCGCCAGGACGCGGAAATACAGAAGGTCCTGTACAGCCTGACGGCGCAGGACCTCAGAGAGCTGCCCGATAGCGAGTCTGAAGACAGTGAGGATGACTACGAGGACGAGGACATGTCGGACGACGAGGTGTGTAACTCCGGTTTACTCAGTCCAGTGGCCACCAGGCATCAGTCGACCTGACTGGCTGGGCCAGGGTCCATTAGATTCCTTACAGGGATAGTAATGTTATTATATGCCCTTTCCAGCGCTCGGTCACTTACATCCTGTTTTTATCTCTGTCTTCAGATCTACGATGACATTAAAGTGATGGGGCAGAAGTAGGAAAGGGTTCGGTGGAGAGTTCCAGAGCGAAGAAGTCGACGTCCGTTGGTGCTAAAACGGCACCCAGAAATGACCAGCGGCACCCAGGGGTGCAGGAGACCCCGGGGTCAGAAGGTCAAGCGGGTAGAAGACGAGGAGGAGCGCAGGAGGAGAAGGACTTCCCGAAGGTCTCGGCCCGCTGAGGACTCTGTGAAGGCCTTTCTTTGACGAACTCTAGTGAAGTTCCTGCAGAAACTCCCAAAGCTGCAGTGCCTGTCGTACTGCCGTGTAGCATATTGTGTATACAGACAGATCTATTTTTATAAAAGACAAATATGTAAATATGTACATATGTGCGTAAGCTTGTGCGAGTGTGTGCGCGCAAGTGTGTGTGTGGACAGAGTACAGAGTACAATTGTAAATCTTCCTTTTCTTCTTGTTCTTCTGGCGGAAAATCCCAGAAGGCTCCAGTAAATTAAAACCCTGAAACTGCAAAGTACGCCTTGTTCCTCTTTGACGGGTGGGGGATGGTGAGGGAGAGGGTGGAGCCTCGCTCTGTGTGTGTGTGTGTGTGTGTGTGTGTGTGTGTGAGGAGAAGTGTTTGTAATAGAAGAGCTTGTCCTCCATCAGCTGAGCACACTGGAATTTCCTGCGGTGGTGGTGGTGGTGGGGGGGTAGAGGGAGAGGGCGGGGCGCCCAGCCTGGATTGGCAAAGCTGAAAAATTCCCCGTCCGACTCATAGCTTCCCGAATTCCTGGATCCGTGGAACCAGTCAGGCACGGTTCTCCGAAGCGGAACGTGACGAGTGATTAGTCGGAGGGGTCAGAGCTATTTTCTCCTTTTCTCCCACACAGAGGGTCCGCCCAGGGGACAAGAAGTCCCCTGTTAGTCCCAGTGTTTGGGTTTCACAGCAGGACATTGGGACAATGCAGAGGACACAATGTTCCTCAGACGCAAGAATGAGGAAGATGTGAGCGGCTCACATGATCTGATATAACACACTGGAATTGTACAGGAAAAGATTCCACAACATTACACACAACCGCAAAATCTGAAATATTTACATACATTTGGTTTATACATGGTTGTCATGTCATATAAATATATACACGTACTATACAAATTATAAACAAATATATATTACATCTATAGTGTTTATATATACGTTTTGATTTTCTAAGTGTAGCAAACATCGTCTCCTGAGGCACTTAATACACAATAACACGGAAAAAATGTGTGCTAATATTAAAAGAATGCCAAATGTGTGTGTGTATATAATTATACACACACGAGTGGATGTGTAGAAATGTGCCGCTTGTGGGACTAATAGAGGTCGATCTTATGTTAAACGGTTGAAAGACCGTTTGGATGTTTTCCAGTCACTTCCAGTCCAGGTGGAGGCTGTAGAGCCGCTCCTGTGACGCTCGACTTGAGGTTTTGTTCGGGGTGAGGCTGGTCCTCCATCCTCCTCTCACGGTAAGAGCAGATGAAAAGGTGATGTGTGGTTTAGGTGATTTGAATACAGCCCTTAGCTCCGTGGAAGGGGCGGCACCGCTGGTCCGAGAACAGCAGCAGCGCGTTCATGCAAATGACCCAGTCATAACCGCCTGTGTGTGCAGGCGCTGGGGACGCGGACGGGCTCCTGCTGACGCTCGGCCCTCACACACACACACACACACACACACACACTCATCTCCCGTTCCGAGAAGCGGCAGCCGGAAAATCCGAACTTTCATCGGGGAATGGGCCCCTGGGGGCCCCGGGCCCTGTATGCAAATGAGCACATAAAAGGGCAATAAAAGTAGAGCGGTTTATTTCTTTGCACCTCGAGAGGTAAAAAGTCCAGCTCTCAAACAGAAAAACTCTGTGTTCAGTAATTCATCAGAGCTGCGAAATACCTGGATCACGATATGAGCAGCGATGACGGGTCGGTTCTGGAGGGTCTCCTGTTCAGACGGGGCTGCTGTGGGTGCCAATACTTTCTCACACTAATGGCTGCATTGGATCAGTGGAGGAAGGAGCGCCGCTCTATTGATCAGAACATTTGTAGCGACGGAAACACAAACTCAGGACCCAGTTTAGATCCTTATTTCTGCAAAACACCTCCATAAACTCACTGCTGAGCTCCTGCAGCTTCTCAGGAGACTTCATTCTCTCCATCAGAAAGTGGGATCAATAGGTGTATCGATAAGACTTTTCTCACGCTGATCTCAGATCTGCTCTGTTTTTTTCTGTCATCCACTTTTTGAATGCTGAGTAATATTAGATCTGCAATAGACTTGCATGCGTTTTTTATTAAACCACAGGCACCAATCAAGAACTGATTCAATATTTTCAGAGTGAAGTCAGACAGGCCACACTGTGGCATAGATATAATGATCAGTGTCAGTCAGCTACCACTGTTTCTTCAAAACACTCAGCATATGATTATTATATGATCATTATACCAACTATCATGCCGTATAGAACTAGCTTCATCACAAACACTGTACCTGCAGGAAAAACTAAACAGATCTAAGATCAAGATGGTTCTGACCTGCGTTATCCAGTATCAAAACAGTACCAACCTAATCTCTCTATTTATAAACATTACTTTTGATCTTTTTCCATCACTTTTGATGGGTGGAAGGTCCACCAAAACACACACATTGATATTCAGAATGAGTCAATAAATATCAAAAGAACTGGTTTAAAGGCTGCTTTGTATCACAGACATCAGTACCACCTTTTTTAACCGCATCCTCACTTTCCTTTTATTTTCATCCACACTGCACTGTAAAACTAGGGCTGTCAATCAAAGCAGTGGTTATTTTGATGATTGAGTTGTTTTACACAAAAAAAAACTATAAATAATTTTACATTATGCTGCATTAATCTGCAACTACAGAGACAGGCGCACTGGTGAGATCCTGCTGGTGTGTATTTTCTCTATATGTCTTTACTGAACATAAAAGCTGCCTTTCGTGGCAAATGTTCAAACTGCTGCAAAATGACTTTATAATGACCAGCAAATTTCACATTTACTGTTTAAACTGCAAAAGTAAGCAGTTACACAGATTTATCAGCTAAAATAACCTTAAACTTTTTCACATCACTGTACATAATATTTACATTTACGGCGTTTATCAGGTGCCTTAATCTAAATCCACTCCCTACTTACAGGGAGCGGAGTCTCCCTTGAGCAGCTTGGGGTTAAGGGTCTTGCTCAGGAACCCAGTGGTGGTGCTGATTCAAACCCATGACCTCTCGGTCCAGAGGACGTATCCTACCCACTAAGCCACACCCACCCTCTAATATTTATACACTATCGTACAGACACACATTTTCTATTAATAACTGCAGTCTAATAAAGAAAAAGTGCTTTCTTGCAGGAAATATATTGTGCAGGTCTTGAACTCCTGCAGCCTGCTGCTGTTATCTTGAACGTCCGTTAGTGACCTGTTGAAGAAGAGACGTGGGGACACGTCTGCAGCTCAGACTGGAAAACTCCTTTTAACGTGTAGCAGCACAGACAGACTGAGAGGAGTCAGCTGAGCCACTAGCAGCGAAAACAGGAAGCTGTCTGTGCAGCGAGCCGCCCCTCGGAGGGACTGCTTGAGAAACCGTGTGATGTTGAAAGACTCGTGAGACCAAGCTGTTAGTGCAGCACAAAACACGGAATATTTACTGATGCAGGTTTCTGAGAAGTGCAGCGAAGTCACGGCTCCAAGAACGCTGATCAGGTTTAAACATGCAGAAATAAAGGGGGGTAGTAAGACCAAAGCTCATCAAAAAAATGTCTATTTTATTGGAAGTGTGGCATGAAAAAGCAAATAAACAGCAGAAAGCTAAAGGTGACCTGAAATACTGAGGATATGTTGTAGTGCTTCCCACGATCGCATTCACTAATCAGGTTCCTGCAGGATAGCACCGCCACCTCAGTCCCGCTCAGACAGAGACATGAGGTGAGAGTCGATCTCAGACTCCGACAAAATCCTGAGAGAGACAGAAAGACAGAAAGAGACAGAGACAGAGATAAACAGAAAGAGACAGGGGGTGTAGGGAAGAGAGAAAGAGTAAACAAAAGAGGAAGTAAAAGGGGAGGTAAAAAGAGGAGAGAAAGAAGAACAAAGTACATGAGAGAAAGAGAACAAAGGGAGAGAGGAAGATGAAAGAGAGTGAGAAAGCAAGCAAGACAGAAGGCAAAAAGCGAGCAGGCAGAAAAAAGGGAGGAAACAAATGAGAGTGAGAGGGAGAGAGAGAGAGAGAGATAGAGAGAGAGAGAGAGAGAAGTATGTGCGTGAGATACTCATCTTGACACTGGAGGTAAAGGTTCTGCTGTTCCAGAAGTAGGTTAGAGAGCAGAACATATGTGTATTTTTACTGAGCCTGGTTTTGTGGTTCCCTCTGAACATAAAGAGGTGTTTCAGTGACTTCCTGTCCCACTTCCCCGTGTTCTCACCTGAACTTGGGCTCCTCTGTCGTGATCACCCCCACCTCCAGCTCCGACGGCTTGAAGTCGATGGACAGCACCGTGGACAGGCAGCTAATAGCCGTCTATGGAGGAAAACACAGACGCTATTAGCGCGGCACAACCCACCACCTGTCGATCCTCATCGCAATATCGGTCTCTGCAGTACTGAGATCACAAAAGGCTGCAACATGCAAATGAGCCAGAGAAGTGATATGGGCCCTTTAATACACTATTTGGACAAAAGTACTGGGACACCTGTTTTTTCAGCGTTTGGTCCCCTTTGTTCCAGTGAAGGAGAATCTTAATAATCCAGCAGACCAAGACATTCTGTACAGCACCATCCTTCAACTCTGTGGCCCCAGTTTGGTGAAGAACCTTTTCTATTTCAGCAGGACTGTGTCTCAGCGCACAAAGCGAGCTCCATAAAGACCTGCTGGAGGAGTTCAGTGTGGAAGAACTTGACTGGCCACACAGAGCCCAGACCTCAACCCCATCCAGCACCTTTGGGATGAACTGGAACGGAGATTGTGATCCAGACCTTCTCTCCAACATCAGTGTCTGACCTCATAAATGCTACAGAATGAATGGAGACAAATTCCCACAGAAACGCCAGAATCTTGTGGAAAGTCTTCTGAGAAGAGTGGAAGCTGTTAGAGCTGCAAACGGGGACCAACTCAATATTAAAGTCTGTGGATTTGAATGCAACGACATTAAAGTCCCTGTTGGTGGAATGGCCAATACTTTTGTCCAAATAGTGTATTTTTAACGCAGTTAATTAACTACTGGTGTCAATATGTTAAGCAGTGGTGGCTTCTGTTACAACAAACCTTAATGGAAATAAATAGTGTCATTTTTTTTGCAAACTTCTAAAGAAAAAGCTGTTACTGTGCAGTTCATTATTTCTACAGGAAACAGCAATTTCCGAATTGTATATTTTCGCTGTTTTTATAATACAGGAATTAATACGGTTTCTGTAAATCACACTGAAAAAAGTCTGCATTTGTTTATAATTCAGCTGCAACCCTGAACACCGTTGTTTATAAATTATCTGTAAAACTGCATTTAGTCTCCAACCTTCCAGGTCATTTCAATTATGATGCTAAAATGATTCATGGCATCATGAAAGCATGCAAGGAATCATTCCGATGAGATTTGACTCTGATAGTATGCTTAATTTATTGTATTAACAATGTCAAATCATTTCAATTCATGACGGAAATCCGTACACGGTGGAAACGGTACACTATAATGAAACAGACAACAAAATAAAATTTTTGAGGATTTTAACATTTTGATGAAACAGCTTGCAAGAGCTTTCTGAAATGTTAACACCCCTCTCGGACTGTTGCATGTTTTTTAAAAGGTCCCATGACATGAAAACGTCACTTTATGAGATTTTTTAACATTAATAGAGTTCCCCCAGTCTGCCTGTGGTCCTGCAGGGGCTAGAAATGGCGATCGGTATGAAGAGTGCTTTGATCCTCCTGCTCCGCCGCTGAGAGAGCGACAGCTCAGAGGCCCGATCTGGAATTTGCCCTGTATGTCGTCATTCCCCATTTCTCATGCTTTACCCCTCCCTACCGTCCAAAATGAGCTGATTGCATTGACTGTCAATGCAATCTTGTGAGACACCGCAAGCTGACCCCTCCCCATCCTCCACTTTGCCCCGCCCCTCTCCTCCTCGTTATCATTTAAAGCTATACACACAAACAGCGCGTCCTCTGGAAATCTCAGTGTGGGACAGACTCTGCTCTGAGTGGCTGTACTTCTGCACCAAGGCTGAATTTCAGGAAGAGACTTCAGATTCAGTATAAGGGACCACTAAGACCTTTATAAAAGCATGAAAAAAATCAGCATGTCATGGGATCTTTAATAAAGGGAATCGCACCTCTACTGTTTGCTCGAAAGTCCAGTCTAATTTCTTCTTCACTTTCTTCTCCAGGAAGCTGGTGGCCTCTGTCTGTTTGACTCCTGCAGCCGTGGCCTTGAAGCCGCAGTAATAACCTGCAGGGTCGCATTTATACACCTGTGGGCCGCATTCTTCATCCACACCAACCACAATCATACCTGAGAGGAGGGAAACCGACAGATCACTTCATCTGCTGCTTTTTACAGACACGCATACACCTGCATATAGATTACTGTGATCCTGATCCCCCTCATTCCCTTATAGTTCTCCTCCAGAGATCCAGACTCTCCTGTATGTTACTGTGTTCTTGAGGAACCGTTCTCCAGGCTTCCTGAAGGACTTTCAGAGCCTTGTCCAGTCCCTGAACCTGACCAGTTTTCTTTCTAACAGATTGGGGGAAACTCAAAAAATATCAGGATCTTCCGATCCTTTTTTGTGTTTTTTCTTTTCCCAGAATGTTAAATTCAGTAAATAAACATTTCAGAACATGATCTGGGGAAATATCCTTTGGAAGATCCCTCCAGTAAAGTTCCAATTACCTGTAAAATCTGTGGTGAGGACAGAAGCTGTTCTTGGTGACTCAACAACTTACTAAGACACGGAGTTTAGTCATTTATTTGTCATGCATCCATATAAACATAAGACTTCATTCTAATGTATTTGAGGACTTAAACTAAAGTGTTTGAGAGAGTTTAGAACAAGATGGACAAGCTGAATATTAAGATACGAGAATATGTTTGTGTGCTTTAGCGATACAAAGTACCGATACAAAGTACTGATACCTTCGGTAAAAAGTAATGGGACACCCAGGCGAGGTGAACAGCTTTAGCCTAATAACTCCGGATCTCTATGGGCTATTACGGCAAATGAGGGGTCTTTGAAGGTTTGACAGAGATTTTTTGGTTTCGCCGCCTAGAAAAGCCGCGAGCATGTTCTGTAGGGGACTAAAGTATTGGGACACCCGGGCGAGTGTCCCAATACTTTAGCTCAACATGGAACATACTTGCGCCTTTTATTAAGCTGGTTTTACAAATGGCACCCCATAGTCAATGGATACTTTCTCACAAGCTCATGGATAAGATCTGACGCCAAGTTCTCAGCTCTTTGTCTCACCCTAGACATTGAAATCAGGTAGGACAACAAATCACATCCACACAGTGTGATCAGTTGATGCTGTGAAATTTTGTTTAGTGGTATCGGTAAATGGTATCGGCAATTTATGTATAAATACGAGTATTTTAAAGAAGTATTGTCCCGATACCGGTTTAGGTATCGGTGCACCCCTACTGAATATGATTAAATGAGAAACTTTTATGGCCAAAGTAATATCAGGCTAAGCCCCTGCACTTACAGCAGCCCAGTGGCCTCATCTCAGCGTTCTGGGTGTACACCTGAGAGATGTCAGCAATCCGCTTGCAGAGCATGTCCACGGGGATCTCGTAGCCGTACTTGTACTTCCAGTTGGCCGCTTCGTACCGAGCCCTTTGGACCTGCGACCTGCTGTCGGCTACACACACACACAAACAGGCAGGAGGTGAAGTCTAGTGTAAACCTCAGCACACTGAGGAGTAGGGCTGCACAATTTACCAATTGTTAATCGTTATATCTGTCTCTGCAGTACTGATAACACAAAAGACTACAATATGTATACGAGCTTATAAACCAATCAGTGTTTCTGACAAGGAGACCAATAACAGCTCCAGGTGATGAACAAGTGCTGCTTTATATAAGTAAGAGCGCCTCACCCGTCATGCCGGTCATCACACAGCCGATATTCTCTGTTATTCTGAATAAATGGGTCACAGTGGAGGAATCCAGCAGCTTGTCCTGAGAAGAGAAAGAGAAACAGACATCGCTGAGCGCAGCACAAACACAGCTGATAAGAGCTGCTAGAATATCAGAATACCGCTACTGTCTTAGACACCTCACGCACAAACAGGGAACAGGGACAATAAATCTGAAGACTTATTATAAAAAGAAACGGTGCAACATGTCAAAGACGTTCTTCAGGCAGCACTTACGGGAACTTTCTTTTGCGTGACGACGACTGCACAGTCTTTCCCTCGGACTGCGACTGACGTGAGTCCTCCCTGGTTAATGGCCTTAAACGCATATTCTGTGGGAAAACAGGTAGATTTAAAACTCAAAAAGCAAAAGGTCAGGAATACTCTACTGCAAAGTCCAGTCCACTTTTATTAAAAGTAAATAAATATTATTTGAAGGAACAGTAGGACAGAAGCTGAGAGATGATTCATGTCCAGCAATACTGAACACTTTCTCCCAATCTGAATGTAATGAATCCATCTCACCAAAAATGCAGATACTCACATATATATGCAAACACAGATACACACACACACACATACATTATATATATATATATATATACACACACACACACCACAAAGAAGCTGAGCTGCTTTAATAGCAAATTATAACTGAACTTTTTGATACTTCAAAAAGAAAATAATTTAGTAGAAACATAAGTTACACATTACAATGAATTAGTGCAGAAGAGGAGCATATAGACATGCACGTTAAACAGCTGAATGATTTCAACTGAAATAAACTTTACATTTCTTTACTTTGTAATTTTCCTTATTGCGGTAACTACATTATGTATTATCAAACTCAGATTTGAATGATTTTCTCATTTTCTTGACCATGAATCTGCCTAACCGAGGTAATAAATTCGCTTTTAATTCGTTTGTAAGTAAAAAAGTGTAAAAATGGTCAACAATAAGGCAAACTCTGTTAGCTTAGCTCCAGGTTAGCTTAGCTGGAGAGCTAGCTGCGGTCTGGTAAATAAACAGGTGATAAGTGATAAAAGCAGCCCCCGAGGTGAGGAGGTTCCCCGAGTGTGTGGGTCCCAAAGGCAGCAGTGTGTGTGTGATATTAATGATAATAATATTAATCATATCAGTAATAAAGAGAGTCTCGCGGTGAGGCGGTGACTCTGCACTTCTGTAGCTAACAACTCCAAACCCTCCAAACTCCTCCAAACCCACCGACTTGGTACAGCCGCCCCTCCGGGGAGAAGATGGTGATGTGCCGGTCAAAACCCGCGCTGGAGCCGCGAGACATGACGGAGAAATATTAACTATAATCAGAAATTAATAAAAATAAACTGATCATCTAACACAGCACACACACACACTGCCGGAAACAGAACAGCCTCACATCCGGTTCTCACAGAGGAGGCGCTTACGTCCATTCAGGCTGGAAATAAATAAATAAAGACAGACTGAGAGATGGCGATAAACAATACAACAATTTACTGACTTATTTTTCTTGAGAAAGAGGACAGTTACAGGACAGTGATGGGGGAGAGGGAGGACCACCCTACCCACCCAGAGAGAGAGAGAGAGAGAGAGAGAGAGAGAGGACAGTTGTACTGAGCGCTAGAGGAGAGGGAGGACCACCCTACCCAACCAGAGAGAGAGAGAGA
>JBBJLR010064318.1:0-11234 GCA_037577145.1 Brachypetersius gabonensis
ACAGGACATTTTTGTTAATGTCTTGCGGGCGAAAACTTAGTTGTAACGCAAGTGTTACTGACTATGTAACGAGTGAAATATTACTGAAAATTGATTAGTAATGCCTTACACTACTGCGTTACAGCAGTAGTGTAAGGCATTTGTAATGCATTACTCCCAACACTGATTATGTGTATGTTTCTGATTGTTTAAATGTTGCTGTTCCACAGGTAACCTACTTTTCCTGGCTGTAGTTAGTCATTTTGGGGCAAAGCTACACAGACCCAGATTCATAGGATTTGGGTGTTTTCTAATGGCTATCGGTTCTGCTATAACAGGACTGCCACATTTCTTCATGGGGCGGTACAGTTACATTCACACAGATCTGGCTTTTCTGGACTTGTCTGATATTTCACTTGTTTTAATAAAGCACAGTCTCAGTGGAAGTACTGCATCCTTCATCTGTGTTTCATTTTCTCAGGTATAAATATGACACTGTGGTTCAAGGTTCAATTAATGAAAGTATCAGCATAGCAGCCTGTCAGGATCCCACAGTGCAAAACAAGTACCAGGATATGCATCAAGAGATTTCTGGAAACTTCAGCACAGGTATAACGCTCATCCTGTTTCTAGCGCCATAAAACTCAAGCAAACACAAAGTAATAAACCTGCATATATTTTTATCTGAATGAAAATGTAACAGAAAGTCTTTGTCATTACAGACTCAGATTGTGTGAAAGAAACTGCCTCCAACATGTGGGTTTATGTGTTTATGGGAAATGCCCTGAGGGGGATCGGAGAAACACCAGTCACACCCCTTGGCATTTCATACATTGACGATTTTGCAAAAGCGGAGAACTCTGCGTTTTACATAGGCAAGTTACATTTTGATTATATTCTGCTCTGATTGCATGTATAGTTCAGACAAAATAATGGAAACAACACAAAAAAAAACTTGGTAGCTTTGCCAATATTAATAACATCCCATTTCATGTGCAAGTAAAAAAGAAAGCAATATAAAGACCTAAGACTTTCTGAAAGGTGCCAGATACCGCACAGACAAAATAGCATTGGGTAAGAGATTTGTGGTGCTTTGTCTGCCAGGATTAGCAGTTGTGTCAGAGCCGGGAGACCACTGAGCTGTTCTGGACTCTGGTCCTCAGTTCGGAACCACCCCCAGCAAAGGGTCCATCAATGTGTTCATGTGTTCTTGCAAGATCAGTATTTCTTTGGCTACTCAATGTCTAAGCATTGAGCATTTTGTGGCAAGCATTTTCTAAGGTGAAATGACAAACAAATGGCATTTGCTGGAATATGCCTTTATAAATATCTATGTAGAATTACATCAATTGTCATTGAAGTTGTATTTAGATGTAATCAGGCCTAATGAACTGTTATCCTTTGTTATATTTTGAACATTATTATATAACATACTATTTGTATACTATAGCTCGTTTGGGTGTTTTTTAACAGCTTGTCTCCAGACTGTCACGCTGCTGGGCCCCATGTTTGGTTTTCTGATGGGCTCCATGTGTGCCAAACTGTACGTGGATTTTGGATTTGTTGATGTTGGTAAGCACTCCAGTTTACCGCCTGCTTTATATAATTCTAGTGTTTCCTGTGTCTCTGAGTATTTTTCAGTCTATCTGCCAGTTAATCCATAATGTGGTCTATATTTATTGAATGTATATGCAGGTTTTATCGTTGCTCATAGCTTGATTGAGTGTTACTTGCTTCTTTTGTAGACTCTGTGACTATTACCCCAGAGGATGCTCGCTGGGTGGGCGCCTGGTGGCTTGGCTTCTTCATATCATCTGTCATCATGCTGTTGGCCGGCATCCCTTTCTGGTTCCTCCCTCGTTCTTTACCCAAGCAGGGAAGAGAGGATGAGCATTGCAACCAGGAGCAACCCACACATCCTGCTACTCCACCAATGAAACTGATGGACATCGCAAAAGGCATGTCCCTTTAGTTTTCTTAAAAATACAGAAGATTTCTTTCTCACAGTGAATGAGCCATCCAATAACAATGCACCCGTTTGCAATTCTGTACTTTGCTTCTTTAAATTTGCTAATGAGGTTACCAAGGTTAACATTTCATGTTTAAAACATCACTCAGTGACTTGGCTCAAACTGTACTGAGTTGTAAAATAATTCCAAATAGACTGGCCTATGTGGTTTCTTATAAAGAGTGGTAGCTTTTTATAAGAAACTTTTAATGAAGCTGTCAGTGTTTGTTTTTCCTTTATTCTCAGAAAACAGTACACTATACATTGTTAGAAACTGCATGAGCGAATCTAATTGAAATTATTTAGTAACTTGACATATTTTGAGAAAAGTGGGCATTTCACAATTTTAACAGAAGCAAATTTTGTACACTAAATGTGTCATACCTGATTAACTACATGTGTGCTAGTAAGGAAATTGCTATTTGCTGTTTCTTGAAGTCAGTAGCTATGAACATGTAAACAAGAAAAGCGTAGCTTGCATATTCAGGACAAAAATGATAACAGCCAACATTACAAACCTCTGTGTAAATGTGTGGTTTTCTGTTGTTCAGGATTCTTGCCTTCACTAAAGAAACTCTTAAGCACGCCTGCCTACTTTCTGCTGCTCTGTGGGAGTGTCCTGAATTTTAACTCTTTAATCGGCCTGATCACCTTCAAGGCCAAGTACATGGAGCAGCAGTTCGGCCAGTCTGCTTCAAGAGCAAACTTCCTCATTGGTGAGTTTTGGCTAAATTTTAAGAATTCAGTTTTAGAAACCTTTTTTCTCAGACAAATAACTATAATAAGACTTAAAGTGCTGCGTAAATCGAATGAAATTATATGCAAAGCTATTTTTGGCCAGTAAGCATTTATTTATTAAACAAACACATAATAGTATCAATACGAATAAACAAATAAATAATACATTTGAATTACCTGTGTTAGCTAAACTTTTCTTTTGGGAAGCCCAGCATTCACAGTTTTCGATTAATCTAATTAAATGAATGCAGGTGTTGCTGATGGAAATCCATTCAATGGCCAGAGAAAACCCAAGAAATCAGGAACCAAACCTGTGTTTTTCTATTCTTCAGTTCTCCAACACATTCTTTTTTATGTATATTAAAAAAAGAATCATATGTCATTAGGAGATTGCAGTCTTGCTACACTTGAATACATTTATGTTTATTTGTTCATTTATTTGTATTTTTAATGCTATATTGTGGACTAGTTTAAGATTTTTTTCAAAGTTCCATGTTTGGCACATCACCATGTGTCACTAAAAACCAAGAATTAAAGATCAATGTGCCCCTAATCCAACAAAAACTAGGAACAATGACACCTCCTAATTCTGTACTAAAGCTCTATGCTATCAACTGTATGTGAAAAGCTTATGTACTGTACCCATGCAGGTGTACTGAATCTGCCAGTGGTGGCTGTGGGGATCTTCCTGGGTGGTTTGTTGATGAAGAGGTATAAGCTGAGTGTGGTTTCTGGAGCTCAGCTCTCCTTACTTGCCTCCTTCTTGGCTTACCTGCTCATGCTGCTGAAGTTCAGCACTAAATGTGACAACCTGCACATGGCTGGCCTCACCATGTCCTATAACGGGTACTGTATACTGCTACTGAGTCCTCTTTGGTTAACAGAATCAGTTTCCAATTCAGCTTATGTTTGGTGTCTGAAGTTTGTTTCTAACTGACCTCATACTTGCTTTCATCTGTGTTTGAGGTTGTCAATCAGTCCCAAACCTATTTGCTCTATGAAACACAATGTACTTAAAATGTGCTTGATTTACCCCTGAAAATACTCCTTAATTAAGTGGCCATTCATTTGTTATACCGACCTCTTAATTTTATCTTAAAATTAGATTCAAGGCATGGGTGTGAAAGCCCTTAAAATTAAATTTAAGGTTTTAATTAAGGAGATTCTATTATTTAATGGGCAAATTTGAAAAACTAAGGGTAAAATTAAGTAGCCTGTGTTAGATTTACTAAAAGCTATATGAATAATATATCACAGTAGGGGTGGGCAATATGACAAAATGTTACCACCGTCATGATCGCATCACAAAATCATATCACAAAATATTACAAGCCGCTTTTCTATGTGTATTTCATTACAGAACCCTGACTAACTGCATATTTCCTTTAAAAAGGGAGCTTGGGCCTCCTGAGTGCAACTGTCTAAGCACTGGCTCAGTCATCAGGGCACAAATTCAATCTCTGGTGATTCAACAGCCATTCGTTCTACTAGAGAGTACAACAGGCTTTGCATTCTCGTTACTCTCGCCTAATTACTTAGGTATTGCTGAAACACGCAGGTTTTTGTTAGATAACATAACAGAACTGGCAGTTGGCTTTCTCTTCCAAGTGTTCTGAACTGTCCAATGACATGTTTTAGCTCATTTCAAAAAAGCAGTGGCTTCACGTGTCTTCGAGAACACATGTGCTTGTATTTTTCTTTACTCTAGCTCTGGTAGCATTGTCAGAAATAGCATAATTACTACTGGGTATGTAAAATAATTGTATGGGTTTTTGTGTCTATTCAAACTCTTTATAATCTTTATAATGTGAAAAACATGATCATAATTTTTATTTTACCACATTACGCACCACATACCAGTATATCATGCAGTGTCACATAAGTCACAGCTTGACGTCATTGTGTGATGATTTGGGTATGCAAGAGTGTGTTTTAAGGGCTTAAGGTTCCATCACTTCTTAGCTCCATAATAGGTCCTCATAGGCCCATTACAAAAACAGAAGTGAAAAAAAGAAGTGAACTTCAGGCACCAGTCATATGCTGACTGTTATAGATAAGAAAGAAGTCGAATGTCAGTATTATTGGCATTTTTAAAGCACTCTGCTAGCTGCTAACTCATAATCTGTACTTCCATCATATACAGGACTCCTCACATTTTTTATGATGATCAGTCACTATTCTCACAATGTAACCAGAACTGCTCCTGTTCTGTGACTGAGTGGGATCCAGTGTGTTCTGATAATGGCATTACATACATGTCTCCATGTTTGGCAGCATGTACAAGCTCCACTGGGCAAGGGAAAAACACGGTAAGTCCAGCACAAGAAATCTTTTATATTCTACTGTTATATGAGGTTGTGTGGTTTAATGTAACAAAAAACATTATTACTGATTTTTATCTTTCTTTGTTTCTCAAAATTGAACAGCTTGATTTTGTAACTGTACTTTTAATATTGATATATGTAAATGATCTTGGTTCTCAGTGTACTGTGCCTAATTTGAAAAATAGTCTAGGCTGAAACACGCCTTATAACTTTGTGTTGTTTTTTTTTTTACTGGCAGGTTTTGCTGATGTAATAGTGATCATCATAAAGAGATGAACTAAAGCATTGTAGCTATGTCACATCTGTGGCTGATGGGGTAGTGATGTGAGGCACGGTGGCCATAAACTCAAAGTATACTTAACATTGAAGACACACGAGGCACGGGTAATAGTGAGGGGATTCGTGAGGGATGAACGAACACAAAAACACTTAAACTTAAGATATACCAGCTGCAATAATACAACAGCCAAGACACTGTGAATGTTTTCAACATAAAAGTCCCTCATACCAAACTAAAACAAAAGTGGCCATTGATCCAGACATCACATGCTATTAGCAATATTATAGACGTGGAATAAATCATTGTATTATTAATAATCATATGTTGTGAAAAACAAATATTTAGTTTATTCTTATGCAAACCCCTTTGAAAACTAACAAAAATCAGTTCAAGTCCGTGGGAAACATTTACTTCCAGAGCTCCATAGCTCTGCCCCATCAAGACACAGACACCACACAATTGCTGAGGGTATGCTGTGATATTTGGCACCAAGATATTAACAGTAGATCATTTAATGTCCCATACGCTGCTAAGTATGGCCTCCAAGGACTTGACTAGTTTGTCCAGACGATGTCAACCTTCTACTCCTTGGTGCATTATCCTGCTGAAAGAGGTCACTGCCTATAGGGGATGCCACGAAAGTGTGTGCCTGGTCTGGAACAGTGTTTAGGTAGTTGGTGCCTGTCATCAGTATGATTGCTAGAACTCAAGGTCTTCCAGCAGAACTCTGGCCAGAGCATCACACTGCCTCCACCAACTTGCTCTCTCCCTATAGTGCATCCTAGCGCCATCTCTTCACCAGATGAGCAACGCAAACACATCAACCGTCCACATGATGTAAACTAAAAAATGAATCATCACACCACTTTCTTCCATTTCTTCATGGTCCTGTTGAATTACTCACATATCCATTGCAGGCACTTTCAGCAATGGACAGGGGTCAGTCAGAACTGCGCTGTGTGGTGACTTTTTGTCAGACACAACATTAACTAGCTTTCCTTCCTCATGTGCATCTGCGAGCCTTGGGTGCCCATGACCCTGTCGTCGGTTCATTGGTTGTTCTTTCTTGGACCATGTTTGTTAGAAACTAACCACCGGACACCAGAAACACACCATCAAGACCAGTCTTTCTGGAGATGAAATTATTACAATTTAGACTATTCCCATTTTTCCTGTTTTCAAAACATCAGCTTTTTTTTCTCTTCCCTCACTACCAAATATATCCCAACCCATTGTAATGAAATAATCAATGCTATTCACTTCACCTGTTGAACCTACAACACTTAAGCTTCTGAACTATTTAAGTGGCCGTTTCTCACGATTAAAGATTAAAAATATGTAAAGATGAGCTTTTGTGCTTTTTAAATATGTGCTTTTGAGGGAATAAAAATAAAAACCTTAACTGGTGAATCGGATACTGGTCAGCTTTAAATATATTTAATTTTTTTTACATTTGTAAATTTTTTTACACTCACAGGTCTTCCACAACTGCAGCTGTGTGTTGAGTCCTTCGCCAGCTGGAGGCAGCATGTCTGTGACTCTGGGTCAGTGTCCTCGGGGTCCGGAGTGTAGCCGCAGCTTCACATCCTACATGGCCGTGTCTGTCCTCAGTTCTTTCATTAACTCTCTGGGCACCACGCCTGCATACATGGTCATTATACGGTCAGCGGAAAATGATTTCATTTCAGCTTTTCAGTTTTGTAACATTAACTCACATTTCCTTGACAAAAATGAATCAATGGATTTGTTGTAGGTGCATCAGTCCTGAGCTAAAGTCACTGGCACTGGGCATTCAGACTCTAGTGATAAGGACACTAGGTAAGCAAGAAAAAACACTACTAATTGTACAGTTTAGCAAAAGCAAAAGGCCCTACACATACATGCAGTCACATCGTTTGTTTGACTGAGATAGTTCTTTAAATATATGTGCTAAATATGTTGCCCAATATGTACTATACATTTTATTCCTTGTGTAATTCTCTCTGTAGGTGGTATTCCAGCTCCTGTGTATTTTGGGGCTCTCATTGACTCCACCTGTTTGAAATGGGGCATAAAAAAGTGCGGAGGCCGAGGGGCGTGCCGCATGTACGACTCAGACATGTACAGGTGTGTCTCTGTGTGTCAAAGAACTGCTAATTTGTATGGAATTGAGTAACTTCATAGACATCTCTCTTAAAACTTCTTACTTAGTCTGTATGTTTATGAATTAGGGCATTAACAACTGGTCGGCCAGCAAAGTCGAAGTCATTTGATGATCACACACGCAGCTGAGGAACACTTTGAGCAACTTTGATTAAAAGTTCTCTGTAACATTAACAGTCAACATGACAATTAAACAAAACAAAACAATGGCTGATACCTTGAAGTTTCTGGTAAATTTAAGTGTACAACTGCGAGTGGGACCAGTTTAAGCCACAGCAGGATGAATCCCTGTAGTGCTAGCATTAGCCATGTTAGCTAATGGTGCACTTCAGATGCCGTGCAGAAAGCTGGTATTGTTACTGTACTTTAACACTGGCTTGCCGGTTGTGCAGGTCACCGTGCTGTTTCTACACATGTGGTGTGTGCCTGTCTCCTCTGCTGCATGTCTTTCATCTTGTTGTGCTGTGCCACGCTGCCTTTTTATGGACTATGGTTGAACCAAGGAAAGCGTCAGCCAATCAAAAACAAAGATTGCATTGTGTACACAAGCGACTTCTCTCAGGGGGCGTCGACTCGTGCCTCTGAAGTCGACTTGTCGACTTTTGTGTTAATGCCCTAGTATGAATGGATATATATGCATATTTGGGTATATTTGACAGTGGTGACACATGTACTGGGGAATACAATAAAATCTCTTGCATGCTCTAAATATGGAAATAGCAATTAACATTAATGAATTAGTTTGTAACAAATACAGCATTTCAGAATATAAAAAATTTAAAGTCATGCAGACGACTACTTCTACTGTTTTGATTAAAATGTGTGTAACTTTTCTCCATTGGTGATCTTTCAAAGTAGGTATGATAATTTGATTAGAATTATGGTCTCTGTTTTCTAGAGTGATCTTCCTGGGCCTAATTACGAGTTTAAGCGGCTCCTCGTACTTCTTCGTCATTGCTGTAATTGTGCTATTGAGAAAGCAGTTCCATAAAGAAGCCATCAAAGGCCTCCAGCAGACTCACCAGGGCCCAGTTGAGCTCCCAAAACTGCAGCTAACTGAGGAGTCGGAACGCTGCTCCAGTCCATCACGGCATGGAGGAGAGGTTTTAGTCTCCATTGCCAGGAGATTAGAGATGACAGAGACACCACATGGTTCACCACTGGCTGATTCAGAGAAGCCAGGGCTTGTTGCTTTTACGCAGGCTAATGGGCTAACTGGAGTGAACAGCAGCTTAGAGTCATCCTGTGAGGGACAGCAGGAAACAGAGACACAGCCCAGGCACCCAGCAGAGGAGCCAACTGTACTCTAATTTGCTCATAATGTCTTTATATTGGACTGAAATAATGATGCACTGAATTGACTTGATAAATAGTTGATTGATAAAATATATTAATTCAACACAGTTTTGTCTTCCAGTTTCTATCTGTCAGTTTCATCTTCCACTTTTGGCAATAATTGACCGATCCATACTCTTTGGTCAAGCTTTATAGAATGCTATGGCTAATTTCCCCTTTATCTTAAAAATAATCTGTAATGCAATCCTTGTTTTTTTTTCCAAAATACCCCTATTTTAGGCACACATGGCTTTTGCACAGCATTTTACTAACATTCATACAGGGGACAAAAATCTCGGGAAGCATTAACTGGCCGTGTTGTTGATTTCTAAAACATACTTTTGGTTTTTACTTTTTTAAGAAATCTACTTGCATATTCTTATGTTCTTCTCGCAACACCTCCAAAGTTCCCCATGCTTAGAAGCTGGCTGGCCAAACATATTCAGTGATGTTGAGTTCTGGGTTCTGGAATTCTGAGAACACTAGTACAGCTTCTTGTTTTAATTTTGATGGTTTGATCATGACAAACCTTGAACCCAGCCACTATTTCTTAGTGCTGGTCCTGGTCTCAGTGCCGGGATCAGCCGTAAATAGAGGCTCATGAAAAACCTTGGATGTTATTATGAATTTAATTGAAATCAGTTTTATTTATATAGCACCTCAAAAGAGGAACCCATCCAAAAAATGCCTTCATGAATAAATATAATAACAGATTGGCCATCAACTGCTAACAGAATTAGTACAGTTAAGAGTCAATAAGAGTAGCTGTGAGTCTATTGCCCTTTGATGGGGGAAGAGCAAGTGGTGAGTCAAAGCAGCCGAACGTATTATATCATGCTCAACTCCTAGTTGTAGAAATGGAATCTTTTCTTGCTTAGGCAATAAAAATATACATGAGCCTTTATAAACGTTTATGTAGGTTTATGTCGGTTATCATGTAAGTTAATGTATCATTTAACCTTGTGAATTCTGGCCTTCATCAACGTGTTACCAAGAAAACAGCTTTCTCCTGGAAATTCAACTTTCCAGTAGTTTTACTGTCCAGTTTTCAATTTAGTCACCACATAACAACACACTTTAAATAACAACTCAGTTATTAAAGCAAGTTAAAGCAATTCATTGTCATACACCTTGAGAGAATGCTTCTTAGAATTTATTTAATTTATACTGAGTTGCATTTAAATAAACTCTATATTTATCAACACAATCATTTTCTTTCACTTCGTTTGGTAAAGATTGTGTTGATGTAGCATGTTTAACGCATGTGCGCCTGACACATTTGAATCCTGTAAGCACCATTGTTTTTTTTTTGTGTATTTGTGCATGACTGAGTTTGAGAAAGATGACCTTGACACGGTTCATTAGTTGGAATAATGGAGAGGATGCATCTGCTAACAAAAGTAGCCATCTCATTATCAAGCAGGTCATAGGTGTGTTAGCTGTGCCTGCTGCTTCGGCCAGCCAATGAGTGACGTTCCAATGAGTGAATCCATCAAGCTCAAAGGTGAA
The DNA here is from genome assembly GCA_037577145.1 of Brachypetersius gabonensis. Taxonomy (NCBI): domain Eukaryota; kingdom Metazoa; phylum Chordata; class Actinopteri; order Characiformes; family Alestidae; genus Brachypetersius; species Brachypetersius gabonensis. Next base: position 10,316 of record JBBJLR010064318.1, read on the forward strand.
GTGCAGGCCCCCTTCACACCCCTTTGTACAGCTATGTCATTTGTCATTGCTTGGTGGAAATAAATAGCAATGACAAATTGCTATTTATTTCTATGTAAAATTGTATAATCGTAAATAAAGCAGAAAAATAACAACAACAGAAAATACACTACATGGTCAAAAGTAATATGGAGTTGCCCTCCCCATACTCATGCCGTAGGAGCTATAACAGGCCAGTGTGTAGGCCTTCCACACTATTTTGTAGTGTTTCTGTAAGAATTAGTGCCCATTCACTCAAAAATCATTCGTTCAAAATACACTAATGTTGGTTGAGGGTGCATTGCAATTAATATTCCAGTTCAGTTGAAAGGCATATTGGAACTTAAGGCATGTTTCCTAATGGAATGCGGGAATTGTGCTGTGCACCATACGGTAATAACACAGAACTTTGATTTTCCAGTGTGTCTCAGATTGGTGATGGTGTTTCTGACATGTCAGCAGTACAATTACCCAAAGCTCGTGGCCATAAGTGAGAGTAGGAACGTACACTGACCAGTAAATCGAGAGTTTAGCCTCACGGCTCAGCTCTTTCTTCACCACAACAGATCGGTGCAGTGCCCACATCACTGCGGACGCTGCACCAATCCGTCTGTCAATCTCCCTGGAAAAGGGCACTCCACCCTTTTCCGGCTGAGGACCATGGTCTCGGATTTGGAGGTGCTGATCCTGATCCTCTTCACAAGCGGCTGCGAACTGCTCCAGTGAGAGCTGTTGGTCACAGCCTGATGAAGCCAACAGAACCACATTGTCTGCAAACAGCCCTTATTAAGGTGTCCGACACTCCGTACTCCCGGAGCACTCCGCAAAGGAGTCCCCGAGGGACACGGTCGAATGCCTTTTCCAAGTCCACAAAGCACATGTAGACAGGTTGGGCAAACTC
>JBBJLR010064348.1:0-11234 GCA_037577145.1 Brachypetersius gabonensis
GTGCTAATTTCACTTTAACCCTCTTTTCACTCCGACTGAACTTCTCCCACAGTCGCTCTGAGCAGGAGGTTTCTCCTTGAATTTCCCGATCCACCTTAAAATAAAAATAACAATAACGGCCGGGTTTAAGGTGGACTGGAGAATTCCACCAAGAGGCGAGGGAACAACAAACAAAAGCTTAAAAAGGTTGCGATAGAGAGAAAAACGGCATTTTATAATGTTCAGCAGTGTTTCTGAGTGGCCAGGAGGGAATTCATCCGAAGTCGTCAGCCATGGACTTGAAGAAGACTTTGTGGTGAGGTTTGTTAGGGGGCCACTCGGAGCTCGGACAGGGTGACCCTCTCCGCCGGTACGGAGTCTCCTGCCCGTCCAGGTGGTAGATAACTTTGGTTCATCCAGACCCGGACTGCTCCTTTCCTCCCTCCCGGGGAGCCGCACCTCCTTCTCGGCTCTTATTCCTCCTCCTCTCCTCCTAAACGAAGCCTCGAGGCAAAGAACATTTTTTGTAATCGAATCATTCGAGTTACTCGAATAATCGTTTCAGCCCTAGTAGCATTTTAATGCAAATAACCATGTTTTATTTCTTACCATTTTAAAGGCGTACCTGGTTGGTTTTATGGAACATTTTCAGGTTTAAATTCATTTTAACCTAAAAATTTTCTACAAAAGGTTATTAGTAGCAGTTCTACTACTATCATGGCTGTGAATCTCTGCCATTATGACTATTACATTCAGTTTTCAATGTTAAAGATGTACTGCGTTGATATTAAGGAACTTTTGTCTTGAGACACATCTGCCTTTGACTGTTATATGAGATACGTGACACAGGCATGACTCGCATGTCTCTACTCAAATCCTGCCTCTGATAAACATTTAACAAGCCCCAGGTTGCCAGTTTAATCACACACACTTTCTCTCCTCATGTCTTTTCAAAGAGCCTCATATATTATGCAGCGAGGCCATTGGTCCATGTTGCCTCGTGCTGCAAGTTATTACTGCTCTTTGTTCAAACCCCTTTTGTCTAAAGCTTGTTTAAGTTATTAATGAATGAGTGTGCAATTGAGTGAAGGACAGCAGTGGCTTGCGTGTATAGAGCGATGAATCGAATTTGCTCTCTTGTTCTGTTAATGAGCTCAGTCGCCACATGTCATGTTGCATCAATCATACAATGAATAATAAAACTGATACGACTAATAACTATGGAGGGTGTAAAAATGGTGAATCAACTGCAGCAAATTTGATGCAGCGATGATAAGTATCTTAAATATTTGGCCGGAATAAAATTCTCGGTCTTTTTCAATCATACCTCCCTTCCCCACCACCACTAAAGCCCAGAAGCTGTTGTTTTTATTCTTTACCCTCCATCTGTCCTTCTTTCCCTCCATCTGTCCTTCTTTCACGCAATTGGTGATTCCATCACTTTCAGTATAATTCTAATTTGTACAAACATAATCAAATCTAATTGAACCGTGTTGCTGTTTACCACCAGTCATTTCAAATCAAAAACAGAAAGTAATACTACTTAAAATAATTGTTTGTGCACTAAAGTCGAAAAATTAAAACTTAAAAGTCTTAAACCTGGAAATAAACATGAAATGGGTATAATTTCTGAGTTGTTTCAGTTAAAAATTTCTGGCAACAGGTTAAAGATCTTTATACCCAAAAATTTTTTTTAACTTTATCTCTTTCATTGAAGCACGTGTTCAGACTCTCGGGTGGATCTGATCTGCCTGTGGAGCCGCTGCCTTCTCAAGTGGGCGTCACTAAAGCGAAATACTGAAATTGATGTAAATATTTCCAAGATTTTCCATTGTTCTCAAGTTCTTACCCTGGTGCTCTAATCTGTGGTGGCAAAATGCGTTCAGTTAGAAAAATAGAAGCATTTTTCACAGTTGTCTCAGACTTTTGGACCCACTGTTTGTGTTAAATTTAAAATACAGCTCAGCCACTATTAGTGTTATTTTTGTGAAGAACACAAGACGAGGTGCAATAAATTTTTTTTCACTCGGCTCTTAAGCATTTCTGTTCCTGGGTTTGAAGGTGTCTTTACCAAGTTTGGTAAATGTTTTGCTGCCTGTCAGGTTTTTCAAGTGCCAGACTGCGGACGTGTGCGAGCAGCACATTTCTGTCTTTGTTGTTCATAACTAAAATAGTTTAACAACATCTTTAAGATGGCATCAAGAAGACTGTAAAGGAAGGATGTCTTCAGTGTGTGTGTCTTTCTACTAGAATAGCAGAAGTCTGCTTATGACGGTTCACACAGTTTTATCAAAAACAGTCCTCCTTATTTTTTTACTTGACCATTTTCTAACCTCTCTTTATCTTTTACAGTTAAACAGGCTGTTTGTGTTACTGTGCCTTTAAGAGTGATATGTAAATGATTTTTTTTTGTTTATGATTGACTGCCCTGTATTGTGCCCCATTCACAAAGCAGTCCAGGATGAAGGTTTATAACTTTATAACTTCAGTGTAAACGAGTGGGCGAAGCTGCTGTACGCTGAATGAGCTGATATGCCTAAATGAACTGAGAATTCGAAATGGGCTGTTTTTTGATCTGTGTATGGACTGTGTGGACTGAGGAATGGAGCTTTGAACAATGTTTATGCATTACATCAGTCTTCTATTACAAAAAGCAAAAAAAAAAATGTAGTTTTCCACGAAACATTTACAACCTTTGGCAGACGCTCTTATCCAGAGTGACGTACATCAGTGCTTAAGTGTCCACATCTGTTCTTCATACCTGTAAAGCTAGACTTAAAACCGCTTTGATCAAGTTATTGCCAGCTAAGATACACACCTTAACACACCCTGTCAGAAAGAAAAAGTCAGAGGTTAATACACAGGTAGTAAAACGTCTTTAAGTAGCTTTCCGTGTTGTAGCACCTGAAAATGCAGTCAGTAAATCGCTGGTCTTATGAGGGGTTTGTTTTATGCTTTTTAAAATCGTTTCATTTCAAACTAAAGGGGGCATTTGGTCGAAGCTCTTATCTAGCAACTTTGCAGTAGAGGTGGGCGATATATTGATTGTATCGTTTAATTCGAATTTACAGTTCAGGACGATGTGTTTAAAAGAAAAACCATTTTATTGCTTATTTTACACGCGAGCACCAAAAGCGGAACTAATGTGACGCACCGTTCTACACGGGTAAATTAGTGCGGCGCACACTGTAGCAGTGTTTGTGCCCAAGAAAGGTCTTGCTACGTCTGTAATATGGAATCGGTTCGGTTTTGTGCCATCGGTCAAAGACCAAACAAGTCCTGTATGCGACAGCTTAAGCAACGCAGACACTCGCAGCAGTCAGGGCTCCAGATGGCGACTAAATGGTCATGGTCCCTCACAACCAAGAGGAATTAAAATAAAAGAAATGTAAGAGCTCATAATGTGCAGATACGCTCAGCCCGAGTCTACCGCCCGAGTCAGATCGTTTGGGTCCGACCACTTAATGATTCTGCTCTTTTGGCTCTTAAGCGCAGACAGACCGGGAGACGCCGCATTCCCTGTGTTCCCAGTTCGTATGGCAGCGCGTAGCTGAAGCGGCATGTAAAGTAATACAGGTAGACGTGGTTCTCTGATGAAAACACAATAAGACATTTTATTGTCTGGTCAGTCTAGTAATATTCGCGACCGACAGCAGTGTTGACAGATTGAGTTTTGTTTGAAACGATGGCAACCCTGCAGAGCGCGGGAAATATATACAAAAAATAAAGATCAAGTTCACGACAAACATAGTTTACGGCTCAAAAAAAAAGGATTCGGCTCCCAAATGGTTTGGGTTTTTATTTTGTCTGGAGCCCTGTACTGTGGAAAATTCATTAACGTGCTAAAAGTTTTAGACCCAAAGTACGTGTCAGATTGAACTTTAACCCTAAAGTTAAAAAAAAACATAAGTTAAAACTTGTTTTGAATCATTTAAATGTCATCTGTAGTTTGATTTTGAGGAGGAGACGGGAAAATCTGTTTTATTGTTAAAAAATGTAAAAAATGTTTAAATCTTTTAATTTATTTTTAAAAGATTTAAGGCCATAATCGGCAAGCTCTACTTTGCAGTCAGCTGAGAAAACATCCAGACCAGAGCGCTATAACACTAGAACTTAACTAACGGATGCTTTTAAAAAAATGTTTAATGTGTTTCCTGTTTATTTTTAGATGTTTAACTTGTCAGAGCAAATTTTCTGAAGGGAAAAGCGAGAGAAAAGTACCTGATCGAGGGAGCATTTGCCTGGCACTCTTATCCAGAGCGACTTACAATCATTAGTTACAGGGACAGGGACATTAGTTACAGTCTCCCTGGAGAGGGTTAAGTGTCCTACTTAGACACAGTGGTAGAAAGTGGGGGGGGGGGTCATCAGGTTCACAGACAAGTGTTTCACCCACTAATCTAATAATTAAAACCTGTACCTTCTTTGTCCTGGGAGAAAAGAAACACGTCTACTGTTTGTTTATTTGATCGTACTAAAAGTTCATTAAAGACAGTTCTATTGTTCAACAGGTTCTTTACTGGCCGTGGTAAAAATCCCCCTGCAGCAGACGAGGCCTTCAGGCCAGATTTATGATAGAAGGCCTTTGTGAAACTGTCCTGCGGTTTAAACCGATTACAGCCTAATTGTAAAAGTGCTTCGAGTCTGAAATGAGATTCTCTCGTCCTCAGGTCGGTGAAATTGAGAGCGACTGGCTCCGGGAGTTCTTCACGGTGAGTTTGTGTTCAGTCAAGTGATCAAACATCGTCAGAGCTGAACACGCCAGCTTTATTACCAGCAATCCTGGCTCAGCTATAGTCTGATATGGGAGACTTTAATGTAAAAGATACTGAAGGTGAATAGAACACGGTCGTTTAAAAGTGTGGAAACACTTTTCATGTTCATTTTATAGATTTTTTTTTTTGGGGGGGGGCACCTGATTTTCAGAGTGTAAATAACAGCTCCTCCTTTTCACAGCACACTTCTGCATATTTTAATACATAACTACTGTTTATTTGCTGGTTTTGACTTGATAAAACAAACACATGAAATGGGCCCTGAGGTAAATTTTATAGGCACATTTTATCTTCTATGGATTGTTGGGTTTTGGGTGTTTTGTTTTCTGGGAAACAATATTAGTTTGTTCTCTGTAGAGGACGTGTGCTTATGATAATAATGACTGCAATAATAATTACTGTAGGTATGAATATAAACTAGACAGTCGTTCATTTTTGTGATGACCTGTTTACAGTGTTTTTTGAATCACACCTTTAAAGTGTAAGGCATTCTGGGTGTTAATTTGAAGTTTGTTTTGATGCTATGCACTGCTGTCATGATCCACAGCTCTGTTCATCTCTCTGTAGGCGTTTAGAACGTCCCACTTCCGAGCTTCACACTGATTATTAAAAACCTGTAATGTCGTCTGGAGATATAATATAGAACCATTCATTTTTTTGCAGTCAGTTTGATTCTATATTATTGTAAATATTGATTCCAAACAGATCCAGGGTTTCAAATTGCTGTCTGTGCGATCATGAGTTAATGAGTGAGTTGTTTGTTCTTTTTTCTCTGTTTAATATCATTTCTTCTTCTTGTCTGTCTGTCTGTCTGAAAGACTGTACACACGCACAAGCCCCGCTTCATCGCCCTGCACTTCCAGGAGGTGGGGGGGAAAGACTACATGGTCAACATGGCCCACGCAGAGAACTTCTTCTGGTAGGCTGGATGCCACTCTTTTATCCCTGCTCTTTGATAATTTGAAATGAAGTGAAATATAAAGAAGTAACATAGTTTAGTCCTCTTAGATCACACAATACCAGTCAAAAAATGGACATTACACCTCAGGACAGGTTTACGTTATTTGAAATTTGAGTGTTTACATTTCAGATAGATTTTTTTTACTAGTGAAGTCATCGTAGTTTACATAGTGAAGACATGTTGGAATGGAAATATTGCATTTCAATTTTTTTCAGTCACTGCCACAAAAAAGCGTAACTAATTTGAGTAACTTAGCACTGGAGCTCTAATTACAACAACTCAGGTAAGGAAAACCTTACAAAGAAAAATAGTAATTACATTTTAAAATAAGATTTCTGTTGGTCCACGGAGCCTCGCTTCTGCACCAATCAAAATCCCCCACCTCGACTTCTTGGCCTGCCCCCGGTACGAGAGCCATTGGCCCGGGTTGTGCTTGCTCTTTTATGCAGGGCCCTGCAGCCCAAAGCTTGACATGACTGGTCTACAGGACAAATAAGTCTGAGTTGTAATGGTTCCAGCGCCCATTCATGTTGGTACTATTTAGAGTACTTGAGCAAAACAATTATAGCAACCCCTACTTATATAACTTTGTATACAGTAATCTCCCAGTTTTACGTGGATCGGGACTCGCGGCTCAGTTTTTTTTTTTAGAACAAAACTGATCGTTTTACGCGGAAAACAAAGCAGAACCTGCAAATATTATCTGCTTTTTTTGCTTTTTCCGTGGCAATATGGGTTTTTTTGGTTTGTTTTTTTTAAAACTCCTTGTAGTTCTTCTGGCTCCCGGTGCACTCTCTCTTACTCTCTCGCTCTCTATCTCTCTTACTCTCTCTCTCTCTCTCTCTCTCTCTCTCTCTCTGTCTCTCTTACTCTCTCACTCTCTCTCTCTCATATTCTCTCTTTCTCTCTTACTCTCTTTGTCTCTCTCTCTGTCTCTCTCGTTCGTGACTTTTCCGTATTTAAACCTCAGGTTTATCTTTACATTTTCTTTAAGGGTAATGTATTAAACTGAGTTTAAAATTAAATTACATTTGGGGGCATATTTAGAGTGTACACTATAAAAATAGGCATTTTAAGGCATTTTTTTTTTTTTACCAAAACACAACAACGCAGTTTTTCACCATACGCGGGTGCTCTTGTAACGTAACCCCCGCAAAACGGGGGTGTCATGTCGGCAGATGGGAAGAGACACTGCTGCACACTGAATTTCTAGAGAGAGTCTGTGTTTATTCACTTTCAAACACAAAAGTAAGGTCAAACATAACATCCACAGGAACCCTGTGGAATCCTTGCACTGGAAGATACGTCACAGCTCTCGACACGTCACTGTTCTCAGGAAAATCCCCTCAGCCACCTGTAGGGCGGTAGGGAATCCCCAGTGTCTTCCTGCAGCACCACTTTACTTCAGTGTGCTTTGGTTTTACCTCCTGCACAGAACACACACATCAGAAAACAACATAGAAGCAAGAAACAGGCAGGAAAGGACTGGGCTGGTTGCGAGCGCGTTGGTTTCTCCGGGACCGTTCCCTCTCTCTGTTGTCTTCTGTTCAGACACCATGTGTCTGCGCCTAGACAGGAAAAGACACCCAGACTCACAGGGGGTTTCCACACCGAGCACATGGTCTCAGTCTCTCTTACTGAACCCAAGGCGATGTGTTTTTTCTTCACCCGGAGCACTTTGTTTCAACCTCTCTTACTGAAACCAAGGTGATACTTTTTCTTTTAAGTTTCTCCCGAGCATCTGCTCTCTGACATCTCCCAGTTTGTTCTTTGGTGTCCCCGCACTCTAACTCTGGTTCAGCCAGGATTTAAACCCTTACCCGACCAATCCTGTCTCACCTCCACTCATTACCTTAACTGGCCCAGCTGCACCCACTCACACTCTCATTCGCTCCTTCTATTTCATCCCATACACACCTGTTCTCATTCACACGCTCCTCCTCGCTGCCTGTCCAGAACCCTCTCCTAATATTCAGGTGAACCGCTTCTCCTAGCTCGAGTCGACGGTTCACCCGGCGTCACAGGGGGATTACTGTATACATATTTACATATTTGCACACGCACATATTTATACTTTTGTATTATTTGTGTTAGGGCTGCACAATATAGCGTAAATTTGCCGTCACACAAATCGTGAAAAAATATCCATATCGAGAAAGAACTGCAATAAATGGTGTTTTTGCAAAACTCTTCACCCAGAGAAGAAGGCAAAAAAAATCACTGTGCAGTTTCTTCATCTTCTGTTATAGATTGTTCCTTTTGCTATTATTTTCTAGCAAAGAACTTACTATAATTTAAATTATATTTACATTTATTTAAGATTTAAAATTATTTAAAAAATATTATCAGATTTTTTTCTACCATGTTCAATGGTTCAAATGTTTTATGGGAGGCATTAAATGCTCTGTTTAAGTAAATAATAAAAAAAAATAACATGCTGGAATGGAATTTGTTTTTCTGCATAGACTAGTCAGCGTCTGGAGTCTTTATCACCAGCAAATCCAAAGCAGACAAATGTTAACACTATAAAGGCGAAGTGTTAACGTGATTTCATGTTTTTCTAATATCCTGCAGCCCTAGTTTGTATAGTGTATCTTTTATACTACATTGTTTTGTTGTATAGCTTCCATTCTGTTGTTTTGCCGCTGTCACTTTCTGCCGTAACAATGCAAACTGTAAGAAAGGTTTATCTTATCTAGTCTTAAATAATGTTTCAGTCCAAAAGTGGTCAAAGCTATTGGACTTTAATTAGGCCAGCTGTTAGTAGCAAAGCTTTTCATTAATTATAAGACATTATTTGCATATTCAGTCCGGTTTCTTTATGCAAAGGGAGGAGCCGTAGCACGGGATCAGTCTCTAGTATTCAGGGATGATGTCAGTCGCAGATGTTCTCAAACAGTGTCAAACTCATAACCTCCAGACTCATATTTCTCTCACCACAGAGCTCCCACTATGTGTTTGTCTGAAACAGAGATGTAAATGAAGAGCGTGATTTACATATATGTGCAAAAAAGAATGAAATCAGCACTACAGGCACTGTTTGCTGTTCAGATTCTAGCTTTCTAAAAAGACAATAATCAGATGAAGAGCAAATTTTCTAAACTCACTCGGGCCGGTATTTTGTGATTTTTAGGTAACATTACTATTGGCATGTTTTTACATCACCTCTTTATGTGCAATAGTATAACCGACCAAAACTCACTCAGTCCTTACAGAATACACAGTACAAGATCAGGTGAATTTCCAAAACTCATTCAGGATGGCATTGACTCTATGCTGTGTCATGTAGTAGGATATAAATATTAAACTTGTACATAATTTTGTGACTTTGAATTGCAGTTCACAGTTTTTTTCAGTATATTTTTTTTAAACAAATGTGCTCAAACTTATATGTGCAGGAGTTGCACTTTCGAAACAGGCATTGAAAAATGATAAGTAACAATACAATTTCAATTAAAAATGTATTTCCTGTAGGAATTGCTTTCCTATAGGTAAAACAAGAAAAACGCTATTGTCTGGGTGGGTGGGGGGGGGGGTGCTTTTGGACTGAGTGAGTTTTGGAAATTTGCTCTTCAATTGTTGGAATGATTACAATTGAAAAGAGTAGGATTATTTTTGTATTGCAATCTATTATTAAAATTAGAATGTGTTTCTAAATACGACCTTTTTTAGCCTCTGTTCAGAAGCTTTATTGTTTGACCAGTGAGTGATGTTTATTTCCTCTGTACTCTCACTTTTCCTCCTGTTATAGGACCATTGAATCCAGCTCTGAGATGAGGGACTTTGACCGTGTATGCGTTTATGTGGACAGTCATTTTAAGGCAGAGGACAACTTTACGGTGAGTGTCGTTTAAAACACAGATAGCTCCCACATGGATAATGTTAGATGACTGTGTCCGGTACTGTGTTCATGCCTTTCTGTCCATGCTGTCATATGAGCCATTGTCCCAGAAGACACTATTTTCACATAAAATTTACTGATTCATAATTTTTTTTTTACATTTTTAGGTTTTTGAGGTGGCTATGACAGCTTAAGAAACACTAGCTGTCAGTGGCCCAAGAAAACATTTTAAGACTTTTTATAATCAACACATACATGTTTACATGTTTCCATAATTCAGCCAAGCTCTAGAAACACCATCCAAGCACTTTTTAAAATACCTTTATTCTCAACAATGTAAAACCTAACACAAACTCGTCAGAAATAAAATCTTAAAGTAACTTCAAGCAGCCCTTCTCCACTACTGCAACACCGCCGATCCTTCGTTATTATTATTTGTCCTGACTGCATTGCATTAGAGCTGAATCTCAGGACTATAGGAAATACACTGTATGGACAAAAGTATTTGGACGATTGCACCATTTCTTTTATATCCATAAACTTTAATATGGAGTTGGTCCTCCTTTGCAGCTATAACAGCTTCCAATCTTATTTCTACAAGACTTTGGAGTTTCTGGGAATTTGTATCCATTCATTCTGTAGCATTTATGAGATCAGACACTGATGTTGGAGGGGAAGGTCTGGATCACTATCTCTATTCCAGTTCATCCCAAAGGTGCTGGATGGGGTTGAGGTCAGGGCTCTGGTGTGGACCAGTCAAGTTCTTCCACACTGAACTCCTCCAGCAGGTCTTTATGGAGCTCACTTTGTGCTCTGGGACACAGTCCTGCTGGAATAGAAAAGGTTCTTCTCCAAACTGGGTCCAAAAAATTGGAAGCAAGGTGTTGTCCAGAATGTCTTGGTCTGCTGAAGCATTAAGATTGTCCTTTACGGGAAGTAAGAGGCCTAGCAAACCCTGAATAACAGGTGTGCCCCAATACCTTTGTTCATGTAGTGTACAAGGCAAAGAAGAAAACATTTACGAGGGCTTCAGAAATCAGGCAGATTGCAGCCAGAGAGCAGCATGTTCAGTCACAGTGTGTGACCACTGGGTGGAGCACTGCTCCAGGCTGAAAAGCCTTTCTGGGTTTGTATTTATTTGTCATTTTAACCTCACTCACAACAGGAATTCAGAGCAAACATTGTAACAAGATACAGATACTGACCGTTTAGCCCTGTATCCTGTATGACCTTAATAGCCAGCAGTTGAGAAGTTTCCACCTCAAATGATGTGGTGCTTTCCTTGTGCAGGCCTTTGTGAACAGTTCCTGAAAGCGGAGCCGACTGAATGCTTCGAGGTGTGTTTAAATTGTGGTTTCAGTACGCTTGTAGTGGTGCTGCACTTTTCTGACAGGTTAACCATGGCCGGAGGGAACATTCTGTGGTCTGTGATCTCTCACACACTGTAAGATGGAAGCTAGTCCCAGTTTGTACAGAAACCACACGACCTTCATGCACATCACAATATGGCGATAAAAGGTCTCCCTACAGAGAGCAGTGCTCCAAGCAGTTTAGTAGATTATTAACTCAAAGAGCACGTTTAGATGAGTTAAGATTCCCTGCTAAGGTGTGTGTGTGTGTGTGTGTGTGTGTGTGTGTGTGTGTGTGTGTGTGTGTGTGTGTGTGTGTGTGTGTGTGT
>JBBJLR010064368.1:0-11233 GCA_037577145.1 Brachypetersius gabonensis
TCTGTAAAGCACATTGAATGACCGTCTGTGTATGATAATGTGCTATATAAATAAAGTTGAACTTGAACTTGAACTAAATGACCATTGATTTTCATCTTATATTGGTTTTCTGTATTATTTTATTTCTTTTTCTTTACCTCAATGTTATTGTATTCTATTCCTGTAACGCACTTTGAGTGAGCTTTGTGTACGATAATAGACTGTTTAAAATCTTGACTCGACTCGACTCTCACAACCCAAACCCGTTAGACTCTGGTGTAGGAAACATCACAAAGAGTCCTTGACCAGGAGCAAACCTGCGCTAACAAATCTGGGGAAACTTTTCACTTAAGCACTGACCCACATTCGGAATCTGAAAGGACTTTTCGGACTGCTGCTGCTCCCAGAGGAGGCGAGACCTAGTTTGAGAGTTTTTCTGAGATATGACCACCTCCAAAACATGCCTCGTCATTTTTTTACCAACACGCATCCTATTTAATATTTCATATCCTCCTGCTCTGAGTCACCCAGCAAGACCTTTCGGAGGCGGAAAGCAGCCGCCTCGGAGTTAAAAGTGCTGTTCTGCGCTGAACCCGTCTGACCCCATTAGAAGCCGCAACCACTTGAGAAGTCTGGAAAATAAGGGCCTGGCATGGCGGTCCACGGCGGGAGGATAGTGATCAGGCCATTTGAGACAAAGTCCTTGATTATCTCTTACAACACAGCGGCAGTGCACTTAAATGAGGGTTGAGGTGAAGGCTCGACCAAACACAGTGCAGATTGGCTTTCTTAATCATCCGTTACCGAGACCCGCGAGACGACACTGGCTCTCTCTCTCCAACACAGACAGCCATTTCTTACCTTTGATTTAGCCGCCGCTCATCATCGCTGCCAAAGTCCTGAAAAAAAGATCAGAAAAAAAAAGTAAGATATGACACGACATCCATTATAATCATTTTTTGGTTATGCACTTGTTACAGGGTCCATATGGCAGAAAATGACTAAATTACGAGGTGTAAAGATCCGTAATGGACATTTGTTTTGGATATTATTTGATACTGTGCCTTTAAGAGATATGTAAATGAGCTGTCTTCTAAAAGGAGGGTGTCTTTTGCCTTATAGTCATAAGTGAACTTTAGAAGGAAAAACTTTAATTGCAAGAAAACGAAACAAAAAGACTTAAAAAAAAATAAAAGGCAGATTTTTTCCTTGTATTTTTGTCCCCATTTACATATAACAGCATGTCATGCAGCATCTGAAAACATGTAAACAAGTCTAACACACTTTAAAGGGAAAGTAGGGTCATTTAAGCATGTACAATTCTTCTTGGTGGCCATAAGCTTCTTTTTCTTGTTAGTGACACTGGCATTATGAAAACGTAAAGAAGCAAACTTCAGAGACATGATGGGTTTGTGCTAAATGACCACACTTATGGCAAGACTACAATTCTGTCAGTTTTGACTTTTTCACTGAACTACTGCTTTCAACTTAATGAACTGATATCCTAGACAAATGTGAAAGATAAATAAATAGTTCTCATCAATCTGCATTGCAATTTAGTCTAGGCTTAAACAGCTCCACGCACCAATAGGAGCATCTAGAAAGAAACAAAACAAAGCAGGTGGTTTAAAGGGCTCCATCTGACCGGACCAGGGTTTTAGAACCACAAAGGAATGGTGTTACACACCCATGAAGTGTCATGCACAGCAAACCCACAATGGTCAAACATTATTACCTTATTTGTTATTTAAAGCAACTGCAGCAAAAAAATCTCCAAGACTTTTCCCCATCTTTACACCATTTCCCCCAGACACACACAGCAGAGCTCATTTTTCTCCTTTAGTTAAAAACTGGAGCTACAGGGCAACCATTCAAAACAACAGAAGTCTATTTTTCCAAAACGCTTCACACACTCAAATCACTTCATTGCGGTGGAACTTCTTGTTGATTAGGAGATAGTATGACAGGAGATAGTATGATAGTAAGGGGAAGCTACAAAAATAAGCAAAACTCCAATGAAACTATGTGAGCGGCAGTTAGAGAAGATATGATGGAGCGTCACATGATTTTGAGGAGGCATAGATCAGCCTTCACCCTCCTGTGTTGGTGGTCCCATGTGATATGGGGGGATTTATCTACTGGGCACAACTGGAGATGACAAAGTCGGGGAGAAAATCTGTGAAACAATTTATTTGGTCAATTGAACCTCAGTGGTGCCACTAGCAGTTCTAGGATTCAAACCAAATACCTTCTGATGGCAGGGGCAGCTTCTTAACCACTAGGCCAGGCGCCGCCACAAGTCATAGTGTGTTCTAAACCACATCCACTAGTCTCCACCAGTTAAACCAGGGGTGTGGAACTCCAGTCCTGGAGGGCCGTGGTCCAGCAGGGTTTGGTGATTTCCCTGCTCAGAAACACCTGGTTCACCAGTTAATTGTCAGGTAATGAATGTGTTTGAGGAGGGGAACCATCAAACTGTGCTGGACACCGGCCCTCCGGGACCAGACCTTGATACCCCTGCCTTAAACGAAGAGCGGGACGTGATTTTAGAGGGTATTTGCAAAAACAAATTTGGGTGACTACAGACGTTATGTGGCTCTAGTTCCACAATAAAGAAGCAACACTTGGACTTGGCTGGAATAACCTGAAAACTGGGAACTGATTCTTCCCCAGGTCATTCCTTTAAAACCTCTACACTCTTGCCGACTCTTTCTGAGGGCAGATGGAAGGAAAAATGCACTTTACAGCTTCATCACAACAATAAGTGCCTTAAAAATAGCTTGTCATTGTGAGCGGAGTGGCAGAACACCAGTGATTAGGTTACCGCCAGCAGCAGGGAACAATAGGGGAAGGCAGGTGAGCCAACTAAGGGCAAAGCAGTTCCACACCTGAAGGGAAGCGACTCAGTTTGAACCGAAACCGCCCTCAGGACACGCTGTTCCACAAAGCAGCGTTCAGATATTAGCTTCTGAGTGCTTGTTTTCAAATGAGAATTCCACTAAGTTTCCAAGATTTCAGCATTTTTCAATACGGTATCAGTGGCAGTGAATGAGGTCACGATGTTGCTGAAACAGAGCCATTTTATTTACTATCCACATCCACCAGGGAAGTTACAGGAGTCTTCTGGGTTTTTATCTGTGATGCTGATGATGGTAAAATACACGTAAATCTGAACAAATATGTTTTCTTTGGAAGATCTTCGGTCAAATACGTCAGAATGACTCAAAACTGTCCTAAAACAATGTCTCAGACAACAGGCAGTGCAATATTAACCATTTCACACAACAGCTTTCTATCAGGTAGCTTTTAGATGATTTGCATGTCTAGCTCCACTCACCACCATTGTGAACACATTTATTACGTTTCTCTAGAAGAGAGGACTAACCACTTTGAAAGACCTTCTTTACATCTTAACCATTTAATAATGAATTGTTTAATTGCTGAATTTGTAAAATATCTGCATGTTTTTTCTTTAAAACAGGATTACGAAGGCTATAGTTCAGCAAAATATAAAGCAGATCAACCAAGTCCTGGTGGATATCTGCTTCTTTAGTAATAAAAATAAAGCATGTCAAACTGAATTTACTTAGCAAGTGTCTATTACCACAGCAGCGTGGAAAAACTACATAAGCAAAGTTCTCCTCCCTTATCAACTGAATTTGTGGCAAAGGGGGACCTGAATTTGGTATTTCACTGAGGTAGAACTTTAAAATGAATGGTGAGAGCCACTGTAAATAAATAGGAATGAATGAGGGGAAAAAAATGTAAAAAAAAAATAAAAAATCGATTATTATTATTAATCGACTATTTGATCGGGAGGCTGAAGGCACTACCATCGAAGGCTCACAAACCGCATCTGTGTCCTGAATAACCTTTTTCTCTCAATCCCTTGCTTTCCCTCATCTTCCATTAATTTCTCCAGGAGCTTTCTCCTCTCTTCATATGTCTGTCTCTCCCTCTTCTATCTCTCTGTCCTCATGCGAAGAGGTGACATCACTGCAGCTGCGCGTTCCTCGACTGGACTGGTGAGATTGTGCTGTGAATTTAAATGTCTGTGTGTGTGTGTGTCTGTGTGTTTGGAGCAGCCCCACCCTGACTGTCCATTTCACACACTACTGTGTGTGGAGGGGGGGGCTTCCCAAAAACTATCATCCTCCCAAAAACTATCAGCATCCCACAGCGTACAAGGAAGGTGGTGGAAAGATACACCAGCCCTATTTGGGAACAGATGACAATGATGTCATCAGCTCTGCATAGGAACCTTCCAGTAAACCCTAAATGTTGATTTTCACCCTGCAATGTCCTCTCCTGCAATGATTACCCAGAGCGATCCATTAAACTGCCTCTTTCACTTTACGGTTTATTTGCTAAGTAAGTGCTGGCCGGAGGCGCTTTACCCATGATGTAAGCAGGGCTGCGAATGCATCATGTTATGCAATAACCAGGTACCAGACAGCCGGCAAGGGTCCTCCGACTGTACTGCAGGGGTTGATGTAATAGAGCAGTGCCCATAGAGTCCACTTTTTTTACATCAGGCCTTGGGAAGAGGGTGTTCAGCTGGCACCCTCTGCTGGGGAAAGTCACAGGGTGCAGAAAAACAGCCCTCGAAAATAAATGATGTCAGTGTTATAGGGCTGAATTTATTACCCGGCACGGCTAATAAAAACAGGCTGCGGACATGAAAGAATACTGCACTCCAGCGGCAGGAGCTGCAGCCCATGAGCTTTTCTGCTAAGGTAACCGGAGCACTCTTGTGTCGTCAGTGCCAGGTTCTGAGCTTTAATCACTGCAAAACAGAAGCAAAGTGGTCCTCAGGACATTCACATTAACACCCTGCAGTAAACAGACACAATGAAAGGCAGGTGTAGTGTGACCCCAGCTAGATGGGGTAGACACCATCCTGAACCAAATAGGGAAGGTTTCAAGGAGGTTTTGCGCAATGGAACAGGCAAATGTAAGGTGTGTGCGGGCATGCAAAGTTGTATAGGCAAATCACAGGTGTGTGTGTGTATGTATGTGTCTCTTTTCAGCCTGTATTCAGAATGAAAGCACATGACCGAAACCTCCCTGGTTCACGGCTTTGACAAGCCCTGTTCAGAATGTCCCCACTGCAACCCTGAGCCACCATAGGACTTCGGGTGGGCAAGTCAGTTCGTAAGAATAGATCCCAAATCAGGTCTGATGTCTGATCAGATCCCAAATCAGGTGATAGACTTGTACATGGCATCTTGTGCTTAAAATGAACAGAACGGTTCTACACCCTTAAAGACTGGTTTCTTCGGCAAATGGGATGGTTACTTGTGGAACCATGACCAAGAACCACTCCTGGTGAAATGATGGGGAACCTGTTGTGAATGTAGTCGGTTCCTTCATTGAACCTTCCTTCAGTACCCTTCCAATAAAGACATACCTCTCTTCTAATCAAATGATAAAAAAAAAAAATGACACCCTGATCCACTCCTTTGCTAAGTAATAACCCTGAACGCCTTTTTGTCATTGAACAGAATGCTATGATTTCTGGCAGGTAAGACTAGCTTAGCCTAGCGTACCGGCTAACCCATTCACGATATTGGACCTTAAAATACTTAAAAGCAAACCTTGGATCGTTCAAAATAGAAATGGAATTATCCATGAAAACCGAGTTACTATTAATATATATACTAGCTATAACCACTGAATGTATAGGCTCAGTATTCGTCAACATAAACAAGGCTTAGCTTGCTAATGTTGATGCTAAAGCCGACGGCCATGCCAGATTTTGGTGTTATATTGTGAGGCTTGTCAGTAAAACAGCGGCTAGTGTGATGGATGAGCCCCGCTGTGGTGGCGTGGCCGCCGGTATGAGGAGGTTCTCTCAGGACGGGCGGTTACCGTGGTGTCCCCCGCGTTGGTGGTGCTGGTGCTGGCGGTGGAGGCAGCGCTGGGGGTGGGAGACCGCTGCAACGTTACCAGAGCCATGGCTGAGGAGATGCCCCCCTTGCCCCTGCCCGGCTAGATCCGTTTTTCGTTCACAACGTCGTGGTTTTTGTTCTGTTTTCTTTCTTTTTTAAAATAAAAATCCCAACGCGAAAGGCTCTGGACGGAGCAGAGTCCGGGGCTCACGGCACTGATTCCACGGCCGCCGTCAGGCATCCATCGCCCCGTCGAGGAGCCCAGCCTCTCCGTAGCCTCTCCAGAGCCGGACCGGAGAGGAGCTGTAAACACGGAGCCTGGAGCTCAGCAGGACACCGGGCCGGGCAGACCGGGCGAGGTTCTCGGGGTCAGGATGAGGAGCGAGTGGGGAGATGCTGCTGGAAGCACGCAGGCAGAGACCCGTCCCTCAGAGAGACAACACTACTGTCCGGACAGGCTGAGGGGGGAGAGGAGAGAGGAGCCAGACATCCTCACAGAGCAGCACTCAATACTACCACACACACACAACACACACACACCACCACACACACTCAGGAAATATGAAAAGTCATCACTTTCAAAAGCTTATCTCGCCCTCTCTCTGCGTATATATGTATTTATATAGATATATATATATACATAGAGAGCGAGAGAGGTAAAAAATATATATACATGGAGAGAGATAGATAAAAATATACACATATATGTATATATATATAGTTGAAAGCATGTATATTATATATACAGTATATATGTGTGTGGATCTTACTTTAAGGTCTTGGGGAATGGTCAAGCAGCGTGCTGAAAGGATTAATGCTCCACAGGCCTTTTCCAGGAGTGCCATGTTACCATTTTCCCCAATTAGAAACTGCATATTTCTCACAATTCATTGTGAAGCCCCTGATGAATTGCATCAGGTGCCTTACAGCAAGAATGGGCTCTTCTCTCCCTGGGGAGATCTAAAGTGATCTGTGCAACAGAGGCAGATTATTATGTAGATTATAACGCCTGAAGTTCCCGAGTGCTCAGTGGTCCTCCTTAATGACCAGCTAGCATTACTTGCTTTTCAATAGGGTGGCTGTCAGAAGGTGAGATCTCCTTGTGAGATCTCCAGAATGTATTGGCATGACAAGATATCTGAATTCTGGGTCAGTGATGGAAACATAAGGACATGTCTGGGGATTTGCTAGAGAAGCCATGCAGGTTCCCACTGAGGCCACACTTCCTAGGACATAGAATATATGGCGGATAAGAGTCTAGAACAGGAGTCACAAAGAGATCTGCTCCTGCTGGACTAGATTACAGTCACACCCATCCTTTATTGATCTAGCTAAAATGAGCAGTGCTAGGGGGATCCAGGACCAGGGTAGAAAACACTGTATGGTAGACTTTCCAAGGACAGTTCTCTTCATTTCATATATACATTATATACAATACCGTGCAAAAGTCTTAGGCACCTGAGTAAATGATGCTGAAAAGCTGTTTCCTGCTGGGCAGTGGTGTTCAGTGAGTGTTAAAACACTTACATTTCAACAAATACAAACAATATTAATACAGTAAACAACATTAATACAGTAAATGCTGGTTTTCTGTGGTAAAGTGTTCTCTGAAGCATTTCCAGACCTCTTTCCTCATGGAAGCCCAGTTTTACCTGCAGCTCCATCAAATCCCTGGTTCGGCTCTTTTTACTGCAGCAGATTAAATTCGGTGCTGATTATGGAATTTTATTCATTCACCCAATAACTGCAGACCCTGAGCAGAAATCTGGATCCAAACCTGTGTTCTTCTAACAGCTCACAGAATATCCACCACTGTTTAGAAAAAAGAAATCCTGATACTTTTTACTTCTTGTTTGTTTGCATTTATTCTAATATCCAGCTGTTTTTGCTGCAGAAAGAAGCCACTGCTGATAGAAACGACTTCAAACAATTAGCACAGATGCCTAAGACTTTTCCACAGTATAGATTTGACCTGCAGATCCAACCTTGGTAGGCAATATAATCTCAATATAAGATAAGAACTCACTTTTAATGTGCCTTCGGCTTATAGTATTTTAGTACTCCGTACTAAACAAGGAAGATCTATTATAGTACTTAATATACTTTAATACTGTAATACATATTCAATATTGCTACCCCTCCTCACACAATGAAAGAATCATCAAATTCCTTTTAAATTTGTATTTGTGAAGTTTTTTAGTACCGAAATATGCTTTAATGTTTTAAGAAATGATTTCTCAACGCCCTATAGAGTGTATTAACGTGTAGTACATATCATAACTACTGGCCCACCATCATTTAAATACATTTGACAATAGAACCAGTGTGAATGTGCTTAGAACCCTCTCGACCACCTATCAGAACTAAAATATATTTATAAACAAACCACATTACCAATCTCTATTACGATGGAACAGATGAACATCACATTTTAGCAGTCATTCCAGATCATAAAATCATTCTCAATTATTTTCAAACTGTATGGATGAACAAAAGTGTTATCATGGGTAACAGAGTTTAAGGAGGCAACAAAAGGAGTATGGACAACATACTAAGATTGAGAAACACGACATAAACTCTCAAGCTCAAATGGTTTTATACTGTCAGCAACATTTAGTGACTTTTGTACTGAACTTGACCTCAGCCAATGGCGGTTCAGAGAATTCGAGGAGCTCCTGAACGTCGCATATTCCACTTGTCCCCTCTTCCCGGCCCCAGAGTTGCAGTAGTTTACACAAGAGCAACAACACATCGGTAAGTACCGTTGATTTTCACTCTTTGTCTCTTCCACATCCACTAAATTTGGCATTGCTTGGCATTTCTAACAATGTTATTCTAATTTTGTAATGGAATCTGAAGTACTGCCGCCACGGACGGTTTCTCGTGCAGCGTTCAAGTAAGCAAGCCGTTCTGGAGGCAATATAAAAAAGAGCATTTTAACAATAAACGTGCATTCATCGTTTTCTAATTAAATTATCTAACGTCCATCTTTGGTGTATGATTCTCAAATGATCATGGCTGTGTCCTTATGCGTCCATGCATACATGCTTTATGAATACTGTTGCTTACATAGACATAAATCTGGTTTAATTGGAAAAGTTTATGTTGGTGACGGTGTGCTGTCAGACACTAGAAGCAATGTGAAGCAACACTTAGTATTATAGCATATTCTAATAGTGACTATTCTAAACGTGCCAGTAGCAGACAGTAATGTCTCTGAAGAAGAGATCATACAGTAATGTTAAGTTCTAATGAGGGTACAAAGTCCATTTAAAGTGGTGATTCATGAATTTACACACTGCTTTTAACCCTTAAATGCATTCCATTTTATTATTATGACTCCACACTAAAGGCTATAAAGTGGTTGAGTTCAGTTTACAGGGCCTGTCTCCAACACTTTACATTAGATTTCTTACCCAGAGGTCGGCATTTGGCATTTTTTTCTGTGCCAAAAACAGCCTACTTGGCCATATTCCAAACACATCATCCATTAGAATTATCAGGTTACGCATTTAAGGCCGATATTTGTAAATGATCTCCTTTCTGAATGACCGCTCTATTTTGTGCCTCATTCAAAAGCAGTCCAGACTAAAATGCAGCCTGAATGGGTGGAGATAACTATAAAAAAATTAAATACAGGTTTTCATTACTTTCATATTTTTCAGGAGTCTGTAATGTATATAAGTGCCTTTTCGATAAAGCCTAATGGGGCACCTGGTGGCCTGGTGGTTGGGAAGCTGCCCCTGCAATCAGAAGGTTGTGGGTTTGAATCCCGACACTGCAAGTGTCGTCACTCAGGTTCCCTTCAGCAAGGAACCCCACACACTGCTCCCTGGGTGCCCCTCGTTGGTGGCACACAGTACAGGGACCTCTTTATTTTATTAACCCTGTAGCTTTTTGTCCCTGCTCAGTGAAAAGGAGGGTTTCAATCGAGGCAACTTTTTGAATAAGGCATGTATCAAAACTGCCAGACATGACGGAGGTCATTTACGTGCATCAGTCTTAAAGTCTTAAATTGTTTCTATGCAGGAATGCGGGTGGCGGTCATTGGAGCCGGGGTCATTGGCTTGTCCACTGCCCAGAGCATTTATGAGCATTACCACGACAAAACCAGTCCCCTGAGCATCGAGATCTATGCCGACGTGTTCACCCCCCTCACCACCAGCGACGGAGCGGCGGGGCTGTGGCAGCCATACCTCTACGACGAGGGCAATGTCCAGGAAACGTGAGGCACTGTTACAGCAAGGTCAGGTCAAACTCCAGTCCAGGACGGCACCACTATTTTCTCTCAGCCTAGTTACTCATAGACACCATTATCTACATTCACTGGCCTTTTTATCAGAAACGCCACCAGCGTAGGCGAACTGGAAATGGACCACCCCATTTTATTTGACCAGATTCAATTTAAAACATTCATTTGTTCATTTGCTGTAACCCCTTAATCCTTACTAGGGTTGTGGGTCCCCGGAGCCTAGCCCAGGGTCCACGGGGGTGAGGCAGGGACTCAGTCCATCACAGGACACACACATACAGTCAGTTTAGGATCCCCAGTGCACCTGACC
This sequence comes from Brachypetersius gabonensis, assembly GCA_037577145.1. NCBI lineage: Eukaryota > Metazoa > Chordata > Actinopteri > Characiformes > Alestidae > Brachypetersius > Brachypetersius gabonensis. Next base: position 10,433 of record JBBJLR010064368.1, read on the forward strand.
CGCATGTCTTTGGAGTGTGGGACCCAGATTTAAACCCCCAACCCTGTAGGTGTGAGGCAACAGCACTACCCTCTGTTCCACAGAAGAGCCTCTATTTAAAACATTTACATTGCATTTTCAATATAAACTATATTGAAATAGTAATTTATATTATCAGCAGCATCAAGATAAACAGGCATTATAACGCAATGTGATACAAAGTATAGGGACATCCCTATTAGCCACCGAGTTCAGATGTACAAATCAAGCACATCTCCATAGACAGTGTGATTGGGTTGGGATCTACTGAAGAGCCCAGTGACTTTAAATGTGCCATTGTTGGAGATTCCACCCTTAACAAGTCAGTTCCACCCTGCAAGAGCAGCCCCTGCCAAATGTAAGTACAGTTATTGTGAAGTGGAGATCTCTAGCAGCAACATCTCCAACCCTGTAACCATTATACAGATGCTGGTCATAAAATTAGAATATCATGACAAAGTTGATTTATTACCGTAATTCCATTCAAAAGGTGTAACTTGTGTATTAGATTCATTCATTACACACAGACTGATGCATTTCAAATGTTTATTTTTTTTATTTTGATGATTATAACTGACAACTAATGAAAGTTCCAAATTCAGTATCTTGGAAAATTAGAATATCAGTTAAGACCGATGCAAAAAAAGTATTTTTAGAAATGTTGGCCAACTGAAAGGTATGAACATGAGAAGTATGATCATGTACACACTCAGTATTTAGTTGGGGCTCCTTTGGCCTGGATTACTGCAGCAATGCGGCGTGGCATGGAGTGGATCAGTCTGT
>JBBJLR010064388.1:0-10000 GCA_037577145.1 Brachypetersius gabonensis
CGGCCACACACTCAGTGAGGGGAAAATCACACACAGCGAGGGACAATCTTTTTAGTTTTAGCTCGTGATGTATCTACTCTAACGACATTAACGGTCAGAGTTCTCGTTTAGAACCAGACGGGGTTAAACCATAGACATACCGGGCGCAGAATCCTGTCAGTTGGTAGACAGCCCCACCCACCCCCATAAACGGACCTGGCACGAAATCACATTTCCTTTATTTTTATTATTGGCTTCATTGTATATTAATATTGAAAACGTCACTTATTGCTCTCATGACAGCTTTGCACACTCTTGGCATTTTTCCAATCAGATTCATGAGGAATCGACCTGGAATGGTGTTTTATTAACAGGAGTTCTTCATCAAGAGTTAATCAGTGGAATTTCTTGCCTGACGTGTCTGGGATCACCAGTTGTGATGGTCGGGTTGGTACACAGTTAGTAATCCTGTTCCACTACAGTTCTACTCCACGTTAAAACCGCTTAACTAAGTAAAACACAACAGTCCATCATTACCTTAATACAAACAAACATCGTTTTGTTTGTCTTCAATATTAAACTACAATGTAGAAAATAATAAAAACAAGTTGTGTCCAAATATTTGACTGGTAGTGAACATGTATAGTTGTAATTAACATGTAGTGAACATGTACTGTCTGCCTTTATTGTCCCCAAACTGAGTGCAGTCAGGGACATAGACAGCAATGACAAATGAAATAAAAAAATAAAAGGCAAAGCAGACCCAGGATGTCATTAACAGACAGGACAGGCAAGGTCAGAGATTTAAAGGAATATACTTATGGGCACCAGTTTGGTTTTTGCTCATTGTTTTTGACAGGAGGGAGTTATATTCGTTGACTAAGCACTGGGCTATGATTTCTTTATTATAAACATTACCACTGCAAAACCTGAAGAATCTGTAGTTCCATCCCCAGATTTATAGTTACACAAACAATCTGATGTTTATTAATACTAAAATATCAGATTTATTTTGCTTGATGAGTAATTTAAAGCAACTTCGCATTAATTGGTTGAATTGCTTGTCAGTCAGACAGCTCTTCATGTCCAAGTAAGAGTTTTGACAACATTTAGCTCAAAGCCCACTGGTCTCTTAGCCAAAAGTGTGGCTTGCAACACCAAACATCGTATAATACTTGTGGACAAGCAGGGTGATGGAGCTGTTTTCATTATTTTTTCAATGCTTCCATTTAGAAAAGCTTGGTCTCCTGTACTTGTTATTTATTGTTTGTGGATGATGTTAATTGGTTTTTGTGCAGTGCATGTTCTCCTGATTAAATGCTGCTGCTTTTTGTAGCTAATTGGTACAGCTTTTATGGATACCACAAGTGTGCGTGTGTGCGTGTGTGCGTGTGTGCGTGTGTGTGTGCGTGCGTGCGTGCGTGCGTGCGTGCGTGCGTGCGTGCGTGCGTGCGTGCGTGCGTGCGTGCGTGCGTGTGTGCGTGTGCCTAAGGGAGGAATTCCGCCCTTGTGTTTGTCATGAAAACAAGCAGGAGGATGATTAGGGCTTGTTTTGAGTTGATGAGTGGGGGACCAGCCACTACCCGGCTGTCTTCATGCAAGAGTGAAGGTGTGTGTGTGTGTGTACGTTTACGTTTTTTGTGTTCATACCTTCCAAAACACACATTCTGACCAGTAGTTCTGAACTCATGATGCTCTGTTCGTCTTCATATTAGCACCCGATGTTTTGGAATGGTCTGTCCAACAAGGTGCAATAATCCTTATACTTTTGACCGTGAAGTATATGTTTGACCTCATCGCCTGACGATGTTTCAGAATGAGTCTGCTTTTCTGAGGAACAGCACTTCCAGTACAAACAGGCCTCTGGTATCTCCAAACAGGAGGATGCAATAAAGTTTAATGGAGTGACTTTTGACCTTTTAAATCCTCTTACCACTCCCCCACTCCCAAAAAAGGCCTGAGTAACATCCTGCTTGTTAACTCTTTCCTATTTCAAAGGACAGATCAGACAGTCCCTTGGCTCTTGAAGATCTGCTTGACTGAATGCTCATTTCCCTACGAAGGCAGCAGGTAGCATAGAGGATTATACTCTATCACTGCGGTGTAGGGCTTAGTCTGTAGGGCTTAGTCTGACATAAGGCTGCGCTTAATAGTAATGATAGTAACCTTTGTTTTTGGAAGCCGCAACATTCAAGGAAACCCGAATACAAAATAATAAAAGTAATAAAATAATAAAGATTACAAGATTACAACTGTTTGTGTGTAAATGAGGAATAGAGCACCTTTAGTTTAAAGTGTATGTACACCAATCAGCCACAGCATTAAAGCCCCTGACAGATGAAGTGAGTAAAATTGATTTTCTTGTTACGGTGGCATCTGTGAACGGGTGGAGAAAAAGAGTGATGTGTTGAAAGCAGGGAAAATGGACAAGCATGAATGACTTTGACAGGCCAAACTGTGACAGCTAGACAACTGGATCAGGGAACACTTTGTGGGGTGTTCCCACAGTGGTCAGTGTTCAGTACCTGCCAAATGCAGCCTAAGGAAGGACAGCTGAGGAACCAGTGCTGGCGTCATGGGGACCCACGGGCCATTAATGCACATGGGAAGTGAAGGCTGGCCTGTTCAGTCCAATTTTTTAATTCATTTTTTTTAATTTAATGTATTAACCCTTATAATCACGTGTGAACACACCAAAGCAATGCGTACAATATGAACTTCTTTCTCTGCATTTAACCCATTCACCAAGTGAAGCAGTGGGCTGCCGCCTACGAGAGGCACCTGGGGAGCAGAGTGTAGGGAGGGTACCTTGCTCAAGGGTACATCAGTGGTGAGACTAGCAGTTGGTATTCGAACCCACAACCTTCTGATTGCAGGGTCAACCACTAGGCCATCCAGCTGATCTCATACCAGTTGCTGAAAAAGTTCAATAGAACTTCTTTCTGCAATAGAAAGGGGCCAGAATACACAGTGCCTCACTGCTTGCTATGATTGGGACTTCATAGCTACAGACCGGTCAGTGTGCCCATGCTGACCCCTGTCCACTCCAAAAGCACCTACAATAGGTACATCAAAGAACTCTTTGTATTATGTGGACAGCAGAGTGTGTGTGTGTGTGTGTGTATCACTTCTACAACGGTTATGGTTAGTGTCAAGTGTAGTGTCAGTTAGTTATACCTGAACACGCCGCAGCACACAGCGCGAAACTGTGCCACTATTATTCATACCCACAACCTTCTGATTGTAGGGGCAATTCCCTAACCAGTAAACCACCAATGTGTAATCATTTCAAATAATTGCCTCAAATAAAATCAGAGACTGTTAAATCATAGGCTGATGTTTGTTCCAGCAATAGAAACACTTGTTGGCATTTGTTTGAGTCAGTCTGCCAGAGAATACTGTTAGAGCACATGACCTTATGTGTGGGTAAGAAAAAGAGAGAGAGAGAAAGTGCCAGAGGGCTGTGATGGAAATGGAGAGCGAGAAGTGAAGTAACTGCCAGTCCGTCATGTCATTTCTGACAGGCCACGTCACGCCTTTAACGGTCTCTCTCTGTCTCTCTCTGTCTCTGTGTCTCTTTCTCTCACTCTCTCTCTCACTCACTCACTCTCTCACACTCTCTCTCTCTCTCACACACACACACACACACACACACACACACACACACACACGCGCGCATTCTCAGAATCTCTCCCCTCAGGCCAGTGCTACTGAAGATGCATTATAAAATCATTATCATTTTGTAATAATGCAAGTTTCCAGGTAGCTTTAATGTCATTTGCACAACTGATACCAGTACAAATTCAGACACTACACTTTTCACATACACTTTAGAGGCAGTAGATAAAGTTTCCTACGTCTTTTATAGGTTTACCGTTAGTCTATAGCCCATCTGTAGCTGTAATCCTTTCATGGAAAGGTATTACTGTAGGACTTCCACTTACCAGTCATTATTTCAGCAGGGGATTGGTCTTAGAACTGCAGTGATGCCCACATAGCAGGAGCATAGTAATGTTTGGTGCTGGTTCTGCTACATCAGGCACAGTGAGACTGCTATGGCTTTTACATGTGGCAGCATCACCGCTAGGTTAAGGGCAGTCCAGCACCCTAAAATAGCCAGCTAAGAGTGGCTTTGTGGTCAGAAACTGACCACTGACTAAGTGCTAGAGCAGTGTTTCCCAACCCTGGTTATGGAGACCTCCTGCTCTTCACACTGTATCACATCTTACCAACATACCCTATCTAACTCGCCTCATTAGCAACCCTTCACCGAGTTCATGTGGGTTTTTAAAGGACCTATAGCCTACATTTTTTTCATATTTTAGTTTTTCCCTAATATCTGGTTATGAAAGCATAATTATATTAATTCATTGTTTAAATGACTAAACTGTAGCACAGTTTCTGCATGTTTGGCTATTGTACAAATGGACACAAACATACACATATGATGTACACAGTATGGACGAAAGTATTGGGACACACCTGCTTTTTCAGGGTTTGGGCTAGGCCCCTTACTTCCAGTGAAGTACAACCTTAATGCTTCAGCATATCAAGACATTTTGGATGCTTTGCTTCCAAATTTGTGGACACAGCTTGGGGAAGAACCTTTTCTGTCCCAGCGCACAAAGCGAGCTCCATAAAGACATGGTTGGATGAGTTTGGTGTGGAAGAACTTGACTGACCCACACAGAGCCCTGACCTCAACTCCATCCAACCCCTGAAACGGAGATTGCGAGCTGGACCTTCTCGTCCAACGTCAGTGTCTGACCTCATAAATGCTCTACAGAATGAATGGACACAAATTCCCACTGAAACTCCAAAATCTTGTGGAAAGCCTTCCAAGAAGAGTGGAAGCTGGTCTAGCAGCAAAGGAGGGACCGACTCCATGTTAAAGTCTGTGTATTTGAATGCAGTGTCATAAAAGTGTTGGTGTAATGGTCAGGCGTCCCAGTACTTTGGTCCATACAATGTACATGCAAAATAAAAACAAATCGTCTGAGACAGATTGGATTTTCTAAACACTCCTAACCATGTCAGGCTGATGCACAGTGACAGTCTGACAGCACACAACTGTATGGCGTGGTAAGGAATGAGATGGATGACCTTCAGCCGGCATCCTTGAAATGTCACTGTCTTCAAACATCGATGATGCCTGATTTTTTTTTTTTTTTTTTTTTCCTCCCAGTCCTCCGCGCATGACTATACATTCGTAATCGTTCCTGCTGTCTGATTTGTATTTGTAATGATTCAGTAGTGGGAGGTAGATCTATTGGCACTAGTGAAATATGAACGTCATTAACATTTCTTGCTCTCACTACTGAGAAAAAGAGCCATGTATAGATATTGCTCCTTTCCTTCAGTACACCATCACATCAGGGTGGATCATAATATTAATATGCTTCACAGACAGCCTGCAATTAACTTGTTCTTTTTACTTGACTTCCCTTTAAACTGTACCACAGGGTGTTTTCAGGCTTTCATGTTTTTTTGTTTTTTTTCACGCTGTGTTGCATAAACCTATTTCTGGGAAACGGATTCAATGCACTTCAACACTGATATGGCACGCCCTGCTGATGGGGAAATCTAAACTTCCTTGGTAACCGTTCCTTTTTTTTTTCCCAGCATGACAGGTTGCTGCCGGTGTGAGTAACATGTTTAAATGAAGTACTTTTCGTGGTGTTTTTACACAGTTGTCAAAAAGCAACTTATTTCTGGGCTGAACCAGACTTTGCATGCAAATGATTTTATATATATATAAGTCTATATATATAATAAGTCTATTTAAAGAGATGGGCTTATCAGCCTTTGCTCCTTAATGGTAGCTTAAGTATAAAATATACATGATCATGTAAATTGTCAACTAATCACTATTAATGTAGAAAATAGGTTTTATTTATTTGTATTTTTTTTCAAGCACAGAAGTGCAGCCAGAATACAACGTAGGGCACAGGAAATGTCAGGACATGGACCATGCTTGTTTTAATGCAGGGTCAATAGGTTAAGCTCCAACCTTTTGTCACCTCAGTGGAGGACCCTTCAAAACAGAAGCTTTAGGTTTTATCCCCTGGGCAAGGGGGGTGGGGGGTGGACTAACAGCTTCACTCCCACCAACAAAAATACATTAATACTTCTGCAAAAAGCCCACAGCCATTCCCCCCCGCTATCCACCTCACCCTAGCCGCTGTAGCTGGGTTTTGAAAGAGGAAGTCGACTAGTTCACCTAACACTTCTGACACGTGGGCATATTTTTAGCATGCTTTAGAATCTACTAACAGGCCTGTCTGTTCTCAGGGTTTTACTCCTAAAAGCCCATCTGTTAAAGCACCAGTACAGTGATAAAAAAAAAAAGGTTGAAATTTTATCTCGCAAATCCTGTGGCAGCACCAAAAAGGCAAACTTTTGCTTAAAATCATGTTTAAAAGTCCCATTTTAGTTTTCCTTTTTTATGTTGATTTAAAGAATGCATTTGTGGTAGGATCTTGTACTGTTGCTATGATGCTAGCCATCTGTAGCACTAAGTTTAGCACCAAGCTTGTGACGCCTGATGAATCAAAAATATTATTTATTCCACTGAACCCCATCAGTCTCTTTCTTAAAAAATACTACCTACTAATAAATGTTTGTCAGATGGAAAAAAACAAAACAAAATAAGCAACTAGCCAGAACTATGTTTGCAGCTATATCTGAGAATCTCATGAATTAGCATTGCTTCTTGCACAGTCACATAGAGGAACATCAAATTTATACCATTACTATGTACTATACACTTGTAGTTTGTCAGCCAAGATGTGTTTGGAGTCCAAATTTTGCAACGGAGCAGCTAATGTTGTTAACAAACACTAGATGTTAGCAGTCCCCATATAGCTCTAACTGTTTCGGGGGAAAAAATGTCAGCAAATCCTCTGTCAACTTGCTAAAACTGCTTCCACTGTCAAATGTTTAAAACTCCTATTTATAGTTACTTTGTGAAAATTTTAGTGCGTGCGTAACATAAGCCTTAAAGCTGACAATAACTGATAATAAAAATCTTTTCTGATTGACAATATGGGACAATAATTAAAATATCTACATTAGAATGTACACATTAGATTACATTCGATTTTCACTGTACTTTTCTTTTCTAATTTGTGGTCTTTACCAAATACATTTTGTATTCAACTATTTGTTTCAAGTTTGTGGAGCTGTACAAACTTGGCCTTAGAAAAAGCACTTAGACTGATAATCTTCTGAAGCAAGACCCTTTAGCTTGTTATGTGGTCTTATGTGGTCTTATGCAAGGTGCTGGGCCTTAACCACTGAACAGTCCACCTCGTATTCAGCCTGTCATTCAGAATCAGCTCTAACAATGATGTTACCTGGCTAGACTAGACTGTGGTCAGTTATGCAATGGATTCACTAATGCTTAGGGCTTGTATGGGATTTACAGAGGGGAAGTGAGGCTTAGAGACAGGGGGAAAAACTTAACTTTGGCTGAAAAGCGCAGTGATGTGAGTTCTGGTATGCGCAAAACACGTCTCACCTTGTAAAGGTTAGCGTCGACAACTCCCATATGTGCTTCCCGATGAGCCTAATTACAAATACAGCCCAAGACCACTGTGGCAGGTTTGCATGAGCAAATTGCTCTTATATTTACAGCAGAAGCATGTTTCCTTTATTGGTTCTCGTTAACTGATTTCATTGCATGTTGCTAAGCATCACTTTGGTGGGATTCAGTTTATATTGAGCTATTGAGTTTAATGAGAAAGCCTTCAGATGTTTGTGAGATAAGAGTCTAACATGCTGCCAGTAGCTCCGTCTTTAAGCTGATTTTTCTCACAAGAAGAGAGAGAGGATGACGATACCAGATGAAACCATTGATATTCATAAACCGAATGGCAGATGCAAATTGCTATTACTTTGCATTGTGCTGGCCTTGAAATTTCAATTCTTTTGCTGGCTAAGGTCAGTGTGTAAGGCCTAATGGTCAGCCCTCATGTCCCGTGATAATCTCACAAGGGCGGACAAGAATTTTGACACATTTTTAAAGCATTATGAAATTTTGGGATACGTATTTGTAGCAAGTGTAAAATTCTTATGCAATCCATTGACTCAGGAAGGCAAACCTTCCATTTGTGGACAATGCTGCACACTTCAGCTTTGTCCAACAGACAACAAGCTTGTTTTACCATTGATGTAACATGCTCTGTATATAAATAGGTGGAGCATGTTTGCAGATGATAAATATGGTTAAAAAGAAATATTATGTTAAGCCTAGGATAAACATTTCCGGTCAATCAGAATGTATTTTACCTTTATCTCAGTTGGCAGCCACGTTCTGAAAAAGACAGCAGGATTTGCATTTGAGACTAATTTTAGATGTTAAAAGCCCCGTCTTGGAGGAGTTTGGTTACGGCCGTTAGTTGTAAAACCAAAAATTGAATAAGTGACTTGTCATGAGTGGACTGCAAGGGACTGGATGAAAAGTGCCACGTATTTTTATTATGTTGGACTCTTGCTGCATTTGTTCTGAGACATAAATGTCCCAGTCATCTCCGTAATGTATTGAGCCATGTTCGCGTCAGTATTAGTGCTATCTAGTGCACTCGAGAAAGAACTCAACACATGAATGAGGCCAAACATGAAGACATAAATTAGCATGTTTGTGCTACTGTAGATGACGGCATACTTTCTTTACTTGAAGGGTGTACACTACAGATGGACATAGCTACTTATATGTTCGTTAAGTACACACTTTCAGACAAGACCACACTACTGAAGAGACTGAAGTTTGAGGGGTTCAGGGAAGGTTTGTTGAAGTATTTATTTGAGAAAATTATTTGAGTGACTATTAACTTGTAGCGTTAGCCTTGAAACTCTTCTAAACTAAATAAGCAAAATTTGAATATATATCTTGGCTTATCAACTGCATAGGGGGTATGAGGAAATTGTGTTATTCAAGTAAAATTTCCTCACTTTAGTTATTCAGGTTTTTGGGGGGATTAGTTTGATTCTGTCGTTTCAGATTCTTGACTGTTTTGCTGTTGCTCGCACCTCGATATTCTTTATCGTTATCTTTATTGATCAAAAACCAGAAGCATCTCTGAGGAAGAGCAAACAGACCTCAGTTCGTATGTGAGCAGATGTTGGATGTACTAAGAAACTGACATGTAAAAAATATATCTTGATACCATTGCTATTTTTTTTTCTTTACATATTTCATCGCAGAAACGATTATTACACTTGAGTAAAAGTAGGCCGCTCTAGGTAGCTCTAGTGCGAATGTCATTCACAATAGACCTAAGATCTCTCCTTTTCAGAAACTGTTTTCCTCTCTGCTTAGCCAGCGACATCTGCCCTGCTTTGAAAGCGATCATGCAACATAAGAAATCCTGGCGTGCTCGATCATGCAAGCTGTTGCTTGCTTACGCTGTGATGAAAGCGAAAACCGAAAGCTCCTCTGGATTCATCAGAATTTTGTCTCACTTTGTGGGTAGAAAAGGATGGAGTGTTCATGCTGAAAATATTTCAGACACTCCTCGTATTTCATATGAGATGATGAGAGAAAATGACTTTCATGTGTGGCTTGAGACGGAGACAAAGGTCTCTGCTTGAAAAATGCCACATGTACAAGTGAGATGGGCTTTTGATCTTCTGCCCATTGCGAAGCCTGGAATTGTTCCTGAGCGGAGGGCCTTATCGTTCTCCCTCGCTATCGTTCTTCCCCACCACACAGAGGACGTGGTTATGAAGCATACTGTGTTGTCTGCTCACCTTGAATGTAGATTAATGTAAATGGCGCCGATCCTCAGGCAGAAGGAGGTTTGGACAAGTTCGGATAGCTTGACGTCTGAAAAGAAAAAGTGATGTCTCATCAATTATCAGACAGCTCCACATTGTAACAATAGACCATAAACCTGTATCTTGAATTTTCCTGCTTGTCTACTTGGAGGAGAACAGTCATCTGATTGCTTTATCAAAGTTTTACAGTACGTAATGCTCAGTGCTCATACTGTTTTTACTGATGTGAAGGGTAATGAACCAA
>JBBJLR010064399.1:0-11232 GCA_037577145.1 Brachypetersius gabonensis
AAAAAACACACACACACACACACACACACACACACACACACACACACACACACACACACACACACACACACACCCTGCCTGGTCAGTTTGGGGTAAAGGGGAGAGATGCATTAATAATTACTGACTTTCAGGTCATTGAATGTTCTACTTGTGGAACATCAAGGTGACCAGCATTGTTGTGTTGAAACTGGAGATAGTAGGACGACTACCAAGCTCCAGTTTCGCTAATTTCTTCTTCAATATAACCATATAGTGTTTACATTTATAGAGAACATGGCTAGACTGGGACAAAAAAAACTTACTGGGCATTTTGAGAAAGGAGGGGGGTGTGCTGACAAAATTCCACGCCGGCCCAAATTTACCAGACCGGCCCAAGGTTTGTCCACTTGCATTGCTCCTCCCATTACTTTTTTACAAAGATCAATTGTCCTTCATTGACACAGAAGGTATCTGAAGACAAATTTTCTAATTAGCTGGCTTCAAAGACTATGGCATAAACATAGGGGTATCTGGGGTGAATTAGTCAGATCTGATATCTGACTGGCCATGCTGAGTGCCACCCTAAAATATAAATTCAATGTCAACTGGCAGTTTGATCCTGAATTACCTTTCATTTTACCTTTTGTTGAAATAAATGTATATTTTGATTTCCAGGAACATCAAATCAAGGAAGAAACAGTATCTGCATCTTATCGACAGTATCTTACTTCGACACACCACCTCCTAATGCATTTCTAATGGCTGTGTACTATTTAGTGTACTATGATGTGTATTATTATTATTAACGTAAAGGATTTTCCTTTACGTTAATAATAATAATACACATCATAGTATCATGTCTTTCTCCAGGTTCATGTTTGCATCGTCTCAGGAGAAACAGTAATATTGCATCAATAAAATATCACTGACCTCATAGCCTTTTCTCCTAAACCCTCTTTAGAAGAAAAGAGGTGTGTGACATTACAAAGGTTGGAAGATGGCTGAGAAACATATAAATTGTCTTTCTGGACTGTAAGAGCCATAACAGAGTTATGCACTGATAGCATCCTGATAGGGTCCTGTACCAGTATAGAATTAATAGGGTTCTGCACTTAAGAGTTCCAATAGTTCCCTGCATCTATAGATTATTGAGTCCTGATCACTGATAGAGTCCTGATAGAGTCACTAGCGTCCTGCATTGATAGTCCTGATAAGTCCTGCACAGATAGAGTCCTGCACGGATAGAGCCCTGAATAAGTTTAGCACCAGCAGAGTATTCAAAGAGTATTGCACTGACAGAGTCCTTATAAAGGCCTCCTGAGATGGAGTCTTTCATTGATAGCATCCTGAATGAATCCTATACTAATAGAGTCCTGCATGACCTTTCATTTCACCTTTTGTTGAAAGAAATGTACATTTTGATATCCAGGGACATTATATCAAGGAAGAAACAGTAACTGCTTCCCAAACCACTTACTTATACACTCCAGAGATAGAGGCATGATAAAGTCTTGCACTAAGAGTCCCGAATGAATCTTATACTAATAGAGTCCTGCACTAACGGGGAGACATGCACCAAGAAAGTCCTGAAAGACTCTTGCACCAATACAGAAAAGAAACAAAATGAAAGAGTCCTGATAGAGTATTTAAAAAAATCACAACTGACAGAGCCCTGCACTGACAGAGTACTGAAAGATTCCTGCACTGACAGAGTACTGAAAGAGCCCTGCACTGACGGAGTACTGAAAGAGCCCTGCACTGACAGGGTACTGGAAGAGTCCTGCACTGATTGAGTACTGGAAGAGTCCTGCACTGACAGAGTACTGAAAGATTCCTGCACTGATAGAGTACTGAAAGAGCCCTGCACTGATGGAGTACTGAAAGAGCCCTGCACTGACAGGGTACTGGAAGAGTCCTGCACTGATTGAGTACTGGAAAAGTCCTGCACTGATAGAGAACTGAAAGAGCCCTGCACTGACAGAGTACTGAAAGAGCCCTGCACTGACAGAGAACTGAAAGAGCCCTGCACTGACAGAGTACTGAAAGAGCCCTGCACTGACGGGGTACTGAAAGAGCCCTGCACTGACGGGGTACTGAAAGAGCCCTGCACTGATGGAGTACTGAAAGAGCCCTGCACTGATGAAGTACTGGAAGAGTCCTGCACTGATTGAGTACTGGAAGAGTCCTGCACTGACGGAGTACTGAAAGAGCTCAGCATTGATAGAGTACTGGAAGAGTCCTGCACTGACAGAGTGCTGAAAGAGCCCAGCACTGAGTACTGATAAAGTTCTGATAGAGTAATGGTAGAGTTCAGTACTGATAGAGTCCAGACTGAGTCCTGCACTGATATAACACATTAACAAACAGCTGGTCAGATAAGGGAGACTAGATTCAAGTTTAGCCCAACACTAAGTTTAGATCTGTGCTCATAGTGCACATCACATACTGTACAGTGTTGCACTATACGAGAGTTTTGCTAATGTGAGGTGACTGGAACAGCTGTCGGTTCTCAGTGGTTTAACACTTAGCAATCTGTTACCATGTAACTTAATCTGTTAATGTCGCCAAAATATTACCACAGTTAACAGATCACTGTTCATTCTCATAAAAGGAAGGATCTATAGCCACTAACAATGGAGCAGAACTTGTCAGAAATTGGAATCAAAATCCAAAAACTATTTATTCATTCTGGAGGAAATAGCTTAAACTAATAGCCAAAGCTGACCGTTGATTCTGAGGTACTTAATAATCAGACTGAGATTGTAGATGACTGATACAACCTTAGAGCCTTATTTAAGGAAAACATAGATCAGATGTGGTCACAGCCCAGTGCTGGTATCAGCAGAGCAGCAAATGATACTTTACTGACCAACTTGCAACTGATGCAGACCATTTCACTGCATAACTATCATCTTAAGAGCTCCACTTGGGGTAGTGGAGCAGATCGGATGCCTTGCCCAAGAGCACAGATAGAAGTATCCAGTCAGTCCTGGAATTTGAACCCATAACTTCCTGTAACCTGTTGGTTTCTCCAAACAGCAGTCTCCCAGTTTCTCCCAGTGTCAAATTCTGGAACCTGCTGGTTCATTTCTCCTAATATTAGTCCCCCAGTGTAAGAGATGTGTCAAATCCCATGATGTTCAACCATGTGCTTTGACGTTCAGAGTGGTACCCGCTTGTAAAGTCATCGGTGCCCTTGTTTTTCTGGCATCACCTTCGTGTTTTAATCACGACGAGCGCTCAGTGGGAGGCGCAGTGTTCACTCAGTGAGTGACGCTGCGCTCAGATTTAAACCTCAGCACCCATTTAACCCCAGCAGGAGGCCTGTCTGATCATTCATGGGAAGGTTTCAGAGACAAACTCCTTACCTTGGGCTCTCCAGCACCGGCGTGTTTTTAATTCACAGCTTTTAAGTTTATGTCGAGATTACAAAGCGAAGACTCATTTGATTTGAAATTCCAAATAAATAAACAAAAAAAGCGCAAAGTGACAAATCACTGTCTTTGCACAACAAAGAGCCTGTTTACTTTCGATATTGTCAGTTTGATTATAGCGAATGTCAGTTCGACTGCATCTCAGATGCTCGTTTATTTCTTCCTCTTCTGGTGGTAATTTGGCATAATGCTCCATCAGAATGGATAATTGTGGTCTCCATTCTTCTCCCGGTGCGGCACAGATGTACTGTACACAAAAGCGTCCGTCCACAGCAGATCCTGCTCCACGGCGTCCGGCGCTTTTATCTCCGATAGAATTGTATGTGGAGAGTTGATAACAGGCCATTAATATTCAGGGCTGAAACGCGCGGACGTTGGGGCTTGTCAGTACGAACAAGGGAAAGTGACTTTGATTATTTATTCAGCAAAGAAAATGGATCTGCCTTCAGACGACGGGTCCCTTCGCTGCTTCCAGAAACCTGTCTAGCGATATGAGATGGATAATGTTCTTACTCTGAAACACCGTGCTCCACACTGACGATTTTCCTCCCTCCTCTTTCACCCAAACTCAGGTGTAACAGGCAGCGAATCGTCACCTTCCTCAGCAGCTGTGAATTTAATGCTGCCGGAGGCGGCTTTCCCGCTGTTTTTGAAACACAAAGAATCGAGTGTTGCTGAATTTATTTTCGTAACGCATTCTTCATATTTCCTTCCAAAGTCCAGGAGCAGAAATTTGTTTTATGGAACGTCATAATGAGCTTTAATTACAGCAATATAAGCGCCCTGAAAGAAAAATCCCAATCCGAGCTTATAACTTAACCTTGAAATATTCATTATGTTATTATTAATTACATTACAATATTAAAAATTAATTACTTTCCAATTAAATATTAATTAGTAGTGCTCAGTCATTTGCTAATGAAAGCCAGAGTGGATTAGTTTCATGGAGTTGAATGGCTGCTCCAGAAAGCGGATATGAATCCAATTCATGCTTCAGCGATCATGTTTGTGGTGAGAAGGCAGCTTTAGTCACAATTCACACCTAAGGAACAGGTGCAGAAGGTGTGCATGTATTAGTAGTCAAAAAAATTGACACACTTAGAAGGGCCTCACTGTTTTCCAGATTTAACAATGATAAGAACTTGGACACCACAAATTGACACAGTACAAAGGAGATTTCTTCTGGCAGTTTGATTCTGGTTGACCTCTCATTTCAGAGCATTGAATGTTCTAGTTGCAGAACATCAAGGTGACTGGCATTGCTGTGGTAATATTGGAGATCTGCTAAATGCCATTAATGTAAATGTAAATGTAAATGTAGATATTGGAATGACTACAATGCTCCAGTTTGGTAATAAGGGCCAGTTTTTAAATCGTCATTGATCTAGTGGGTATATTTATTATTTATACAGAAATGGTTGTGACATAACTTTTGCACAATGATCAGTTGTTATCCACCCTTGTTTAGGGCAATTAAAACAAATGATAGAAGAGATTTTGGGGTTATGATTGGCCACCCTGGGTGCCACCCTAAAATTCTAAACTGGTTGTTTGATGCTGATTTTATCATTTCACCTCTTTATTTTGAAATCCAGTGACATCAAACCAAGGGAGAGGAAGAAATAGTAGCTAGTAGCTGTGTCCCAAGTCACACACTTCCACACTTCACCTTCTAATACCTTTCATTTTGGCTGTGTACTGTTTAGTATTTAGTTGTATTCAGTTTCCACAGCCGATGAGTCATATAAGCAGCTTCAGATTAATTGAAAAACATAATACAATCTCCCTCATCCAGCCTGTCTCAAAACAAACAGTTTTGAGATCCCTAAGTTTGTTAAACAAGACAAAACTGAGATGCTGATGATTACAGCAAAAACAAAAAAAAATTCTGTCTTAAGTTGATTTTCTTTTTGCTTCTTATTTCTTGCAAAGGAGAAACAAGTCAGACTTCAGTAATCTCCAGATAAGAAGATTTATTTCAAATGAGACAAAGAACGGTCTGTTGTGAGCAGAATCTTCATCTTAGACTGACTATGGCAGAACTGCAAGCCAAAAAAAGTTTTAAGGATAGCAGCATATTTTTGGTTTCCCAGACTTGTACCTGCTGGCTGATTTCTCCTTATGGTAGTCTCCCAGTCTGCCCCAGTCTTGTTAAATCGTTCATGTGCAACAACAAAGAAAAAATGTCTTTTTCCAGATTCGTATTGCTTTGTTTCAAGAGAAACAGTAATATTACATTAAGAAAATAACAGATTTTAGAATTCATCCTCTTAAATCCTCGTCAGGAGAAAAGAGGTGATTAACATTAGCATCTCCTTGTAAAAAGTTCAGGAGACGACCAAGAAAAGCACAAGTTCATATTTTGCACTGATAGAGTCCAGAGAGGAGAACCATGTAAGAAAACTGAGTAAATATTGTTCAGATATGACTGTAAGATAAGTCAGACACTGAGGCAAGAGGTTCGTTTTTGATCAAATTGATTTTTTGAGAAAATTCAATAATGTCAGAAATGGGAAAGGATTGTTCAAGTCTCAAACTGATTCAAATACAACTTAACTGTGTCTTGAAGAAGTAAATCAGATTAGGAGATCTTATTTAGAGTATTATTCACTGAGCACAAAAAAACAGAGTTCAGTCCAAACGGTTATCTATTTTAGGTTCTTCAAAGTAGCCCCTCCTTTGCCTTGATGCTCCTTGGAATTCTCTCAAGGAGCTTCATGAGGAGCCGCCTGGGACACTTTTCAAACAGGCTTGAAGAAGATATGCATATCTTCACTGCTGTCCAAAAAAAATGTGCATTTTCTTTTTTGAGATTTCACCAGCGCTGCTCAGACTAAAATTGTCTTAACACGATTTTGCCGTCTCCTGTAAAGTTCCCATTTTTAACAACAATGAAATACACAGGATTCACACTGAGCAGGAGAAGAAAACTCAGTGTTTTGGAAAGCCAGCAAGAATCTTCTACAAGATCCATCCAGAGTTTTTGTAAATGGAGTTTTTGTGTAGCCTTTGCTAAGCTCTTGGCTAATCCTAACTAAGGACATTGTGTTATTGCTAGAAATGTCTTGTGTTCTAAAAAGGGCAATGTGTAATTTTTTTTTTAGAAAGGACAGTTTGTTGTTGTTTTTTTTGACTGCTTGTATAGAAATGCTAAGCTAGTGATTAACCTTAACCGTCACAGAAAATGGATGTAGCGCCTCTAGTGGACAAAATGGCCAGATAAACACACTTACTGCAAATTAACATGTTTTAAACGGGAGGATGCTGAGACCTTACTGGTTCAAAATAATTTGCAACAACTAAAGAAATACATTTGCTATACTGAACATGTCTTGCTTGCTAGAAGCACAACATCAAGAAATGAGCGGTGGCATCAAACGGCGCCAGTGTTTGGAGCATTTAAGTGAAAGCCTGGATGACGGTGATATAGAGATCATCCACTGCTTGCTTTCATTCTCGCGTGTCCAAACTTTTGGCTGCTGTTTGAAGGACAGAGCGCGAAGCTGACAGTACAGATATAAAGAGCGGATCACTTGAGCTGACGTTCCGGTTTCTGTTCCTCATGCTTCATGTGATGGCGTTTGGTGTTAACTGCCAGCAGTGTGTCAGCATTGCTGTGTTTCGTTGACACACTGCTAGAAAACGAATGAAAAGGACCGTGTGTCCTCGGCGAGGGGGAAGAAGGACGCAGCGGGATGCTGTAAGATGGGGTATCAAAGTTCGCTTCAAAGCTGCGTACGCTGCTGAAATAGGGGCTCTCTGGAGCGATGCCACAGAACAACTACTCTGGTTTCCCTCAAGAACATTTCAGTAGATTTAAAGAACTCAGTTTAAACAAAAATAGCTCATTTTTAGAACTGTGTTTAAGAATAAAAACATGTAAGGCTCCACCAATCACTCACATCATCTGAATTATGGTGAAACTCACGTGGCAGCATTGCATAAACATCGGTGTGCCTCCGTTTGGGTGCATTGTTTTATTTAGTGATGTTAAACTATGACATTTGAAAGTGTTACCTGTATTTTCTACCACTTCCTTTTGCCTCTGTTGTCTGCCGTAGGCTACAGACCTGCACTTTTGCCCTGACTTGACTTTATCCATCTCTTAACAGCCAGCTCTCTCTAGAGAACAACAGATTTATGGATTTCACCTGTCAGTGATGTTCTCCGTGCGGTTCTTCAGTAGAGGAGCATGCTCTGGGCCCTGGGCCTGTCAAACATCAGGCCATGCCTGGTCTTGCTACACATTGTTTACAACAACAAATGAGTGTGTTCTCTTTACTAAGTTGAAAAAATTACCACATTACCTGTTGCTGCCCTGAAGGAGCAACTGATAAGAGATCTTACCTTGGGAACAATGTTTTCTCTCCTTGTTGTCATGGCAGCATTCATTTGGACTCCTTTGGGCCAAATGAACAACAGTTTGGAAAAGAAAATGGTCCAAACACCTTAAGGAACTTCATAAATAAACTTAAGGGATTAGTAAGTCATGAACACACTTTCTTGATTTTCTTTTATGAAAAAAGTCAGTGTCTTGTCATAAAAACTTTAGTTCATTGGATACACTTGGTCATCAGTCTTGGGGGATTTGGTTTCTGTTGTTTTGTTGCACCATAATAAAAGTCTCACTTGCTGTTGACGAAGGACCTTGAGTGGTGGCAGCACTGCAAGATGGAACCTTCAAATTTCATAGTAAAGACTTGAGGTCCACTTTCTCCTTTTTTAACCAAGAAAACCATAAAACCAAAGCATGGTGTCTATAGACTTTTGAAGGCTAGAGTGTTCCTCAGCTAGCCAGAAAGTTTCTCTGTTCTCTGATGAAGGTAACAAACTCTCAGAGTAGACTCACACCTGGTCCGGCCTACAGTGCTTTGATTAGAATTAATGGGTCGATACTTCGGAGCCAGTCAGCCTGCTGTGTTGGTGGTGAGGTGGATGAGGTGCTGCATGACTTTTCTCAGGGCTGCAGTCAAGTTTAGACAGCATTTTGTTCTATTTGGAGATAGTTTGTAAGTCTGCAGTTGTGTTAGGACAGTCAGTTATTTTTTCTTTAGCCAAGTTTCTATGGAAAGATACTGTCTACTAGGGCATTAACAGAAAAGCCGATTTGTCAGCATGTCAGTCGACGCCCCCTGAGAGAAGTCAACCAGTGGTGTGCTTTTTCCTCTCTCTCTATGCGCTCACTAGTGTACATAATGCCTCTGATTGTGTTACGCCGAAACGCGTTCCTTGATTTAACCATTTATTATAGTCACTTCATAAAAAGGGTGGTACCGTTGGCGTGTGAAGGAGAATCTAAAAAACGAGAGACATGGCAGCAGAGACACTAGGTGACAGATACACATCACATGTGTGGAGATATTTCACTCTAGACAAACATACAGCACCTGTACAACCTGCAAGTCGGTGTTAAAGTACAGTAACAGTTACCAGCGCTCTGCACGGCATCCGCTAGCTAACATGGGTGATGCTGCACTACAGGGAGTCGTCCAGTCCAGAGGAGCAGAGCAGCTTTACAGAAAAGCCTCTGACTAATATGAAAAAACAGCAGATCACAGATATGCTTGTTGTTTTCATCTTTAAAGATGTGAGACCTTTGGCTGCAGTACTAGCTGAAGGCTAATGTTACAGAGAACTTTAATAAAAGTTGCTCTTTGATGAACACCTGTGTTCCTCCACTCCATCTGTGTAACGTCATCAAACGACTTGTTGACTCGACTTGACTGATTAGTCAATCTGAAAAAAATTTAAGCCATTAATGCCCTACTGTCTACCAATAATTTTGCAATACCAACATTACAGAAGTGCAATATACATATATATAAATTGATTCAGTGTTTTGGTGTTTAAGGCAATTATGTGATTCAATAAATTACAAAGGGCTGATACTTAAACACATCAAGGATTCAACCACCATCAGGGCTCCAGGTCATCGCCGAAATCCCAGAACAGCCATCACTAGGGTCCTTTGCCAAAGCGTCCTGGACTGGTTTGGCTGTATTGCATGACTCACATGTGGTCCTCCCCCATTCAAGGGCAACTGATGCTTGAAGCTATGTGTAGCTCTATCTATCTCTTTTCTATTTGCACACTTTCACTCTGCTAGAAAACAGTATCTATCATGATACTGTATTGATTCATGCTGTACTATTGCTGCTTTTGTTGACTACACTGAATGTCTTCTCCTATTGTTTTGTTTCTGTTTTTCTTGCTTGCTCTTCACTCTGCATTTCATCCTGACTGCGCTTGTATAGTCTTTTGGTGTTTAGTGGAGGTCCTGGGGGGATGTTTTGGTGCTAGGGGAACATTGTGGCTGCCGAGGGAGGAATGATGTAGTCCTGGGGGAGCATTATGGTCCTGCTGGAATATTTTGGTCCTGGAGGAATGTTTAATTTTACTTTGCACTATGTTTGTGGCTAACTGGTAGGGCATAAGTTTCCTTTAACTTGGTAGCAGAATTAGTCTCGTAGCTTCAGTGCTACAACCGAATAACCAAACTTTGTACATCAAACACATTTCAGTTGATTGATTACATCCAAAGATTAAATTACACTAAAAATATATACATTTGAAGGTTCTCCATGCTTTGTGAGGACGTGCTTTTTTGAGAATGTGGTTCTTTTGAGAATCTGAAGGCAGTTCCTCTATGGTGTTGTTTGAAAGGGTCTTTGTAGCACCTTTATTTTTAATGGTGCTGTGATTTTCTTTTGTGTCGCCATGGCAGAATTAGCACTGAATCACTGGAAATAAAAGTGTCGTGGTGTTTAATCTCAATCTCCAAGCTGAATCTCTTCTCCCCTCGTGGTCCGATTTACTCTCCTTTCACCCTTTATCCTCCCGCCCTCCCTTCTTTCAGGGTGATATTCCATCCTGGAGATGCTGATCACAAAAGCCTTTAAATCGCTATTTCAGGTCCTCCCTCTCTCTCTTTCTCTCTCTCTCTCTCACACACACACACAGACACACACACACAAACACAAACACATTCTCGTTCGATTTGTCCAACTTTTTATCTCTCTCGTTGTCTCTGCTATCTCCTTTCCATCTTCTTTCTGTCTTCTCTCCTTTCGTTCCCCTAGTTTCTCTCTCTCACCTTATTCACTGTTTTTTCTCTGTTTTTTTCTCTTTCATTTCCCCTTCCTCTCTCTTTTGATCACCCCATTCCCTCTCTTAGTATCTCCAGTTCTTTATTTCTCCCATCATCCCTGGTATCTCCTTTCCATTGTCTTTCTTTTTTCTCTCTTGTACTTTTCTCTCTCTCTCTATCTATCTCTCTTCTCTCCCCTAGTTTCTCGTTCTCACTTTATTCATTGATTTTTCTCCTTTTCTCTCTCATTTCCCCTCTTTCTTTCTCTTGATCATCCTCTATTCTCTCTCTCTCTCCCTCTCCGTCTCCGTGGTGACTGTAATAAACACCAGGTCGTTGTTCTGAGTCTGATAGAGCTGTGGGATCACATTAGCGCCTCTGTGGGCCGAACTGACAGCTTGTCTATTGCGCTGCCTTTCTGGCTTTTTGCCCATTAACAACTCAGTGTGTGTGTGTGTGTGTGGTCCAGAGGAGCATGAGGACACCTAAACTGAACAGACAAGAAAAAACCCAAAAAGCGTATTACAACTCTCTCTCATACACACACACACTTACACTGGGGTCATCACATGACTGCAGTTACACACACCGACTCCCTCTGACTTTCAGCAGGTGATCACCTTTCATTAAATATTCACACAGGCCAGCATTTAAGTACCCTCTCTCTCTCTCTCTCTCTCTCTCTCTCTCTCTCTCTCTCTCTCTCTCTCTCTCTCTCTCTCTCTCTCTCTC
>JBBJLR010064430.1:0-11231 GCA_037577145.1 Brachypetersius gabonensis
TTCAGCACCACCACTGGGTTCCTGAGCAAGACCCTTAACCCCAAGTTGCTCCAGGGAGAGACTGCCCCCTGTAGATAGAGAACGATAGAGACTGCCCCCTGTAGGTAAAGAACGATAGAGACTGCCCCCTGTAGGTAGAGAACGATAGAGACTGCCCCCTGTAGGTAGAGAACGATAGAGACTGCCCCCTGTAGGTAGAGAATGATAGAGACTGCCCTCTGTAGATAGAGAATGCTAGAGAATGCCCCCTGTAGGTAAAGAATGATAGACTGCCCCCTGTAGGTAGAGAATGATAGAGACTGCCCCCTGTAGGTAGAGAATGATAGAGACTGCCCCCTGTAGGTAAAGAATGATAGAGACTGCCCCCTGTAGCTAAAGAACGGAAGAGACTGCTCCCTGTAGCTAAAGAACGGAAGAGACTGCCCCCTGTAGGTAGAGAATGGAAGAGACTGCCCCCTGTAGGTAAAGAATGATAGAGACTGCCCCCTGTAGTTAGAGAATGGAAGAGAGTGCCCCCTGTAGCTAAAGAACGGAAGAGACTGCCCCCTGTAGGTAGAGAATGGAAGAGACTGCCCCCTGTAGGTAGAGAATGGAAGAGCCTGCCCCCTGTAGGTAGAGAATGGAAGAGACTGCCCCCTGTAGGTAGAGAATGGAAGAGACTGCCCCCTGTAGGTAAAGAATGGAAGAGACTGCCCCCTGTAGTTAGAGAAAGATATAGATTGCCCCCTGTAGGTGGGGAATGAAAATCGCTTTGGAGAAAAGCACCTGATAAAAGCTGTAAATGTGTATCATGCAAATGTCGGTTACATTATGAGCCACATCGTACACTCTTAGTTTACAGAGCTCTAACCTGCCTTACCTTTCAACTAGTTACAAAACCTCTGCCTGGTTTTTTCAGCGACTTGTGTGAGCAGTTCATCTCCCCCTGTGGAGGCTGCAGGCAGTTCATGAGAGAGGTGAGTGCTGTCAGAGACCAAACAACATCATAGAAACCTACAAGTTTGCAGAGCTATTCACAACTGGTTGTTTCACCCCTCGTGTGGACAGTTTGGCTCCAGCTGGGACGTGTATTTGTCCAAACCGGACGGTTCCTACGTTGAGATGACCGTTGAGGAGCTGCTACCAGGGTCCTTCGGCCCAGACGACCTGAAGATGCAGAAAGTGCATTCCATTCCAAATGAATTTTAATGAAATCACTTGAAGAGAAAAAGGTTTGGGGGGGAGGGGGGGGGGGGTGCATTATGAGTGCAAGTGTTCTGTGTTACAGCTCCTGGACTAAAGCACCAGTATTCCATGGGTGATACCGCTTTGGTGCTACAACCCAGTTCATGTTTGTAAACCTTTCAAAGCATTTTACAAGCTGTAAATACAATCTCACATGTAAATGTACAATATTATTTAAGAGACAATCCCGTGTATTAAATCAACTGGACACTGAAGAATTTGCTGTCGTTTCTTCCATAGATTTATCTCCTCTGATCTAAAAAGGTCTTAGATGTTACAGATGAATAAAACTAGAGGCAATGAAAGCCTTTGTGTAAACTTTATTTAAATTATCTATTACGTGGGAGGCACAGAGCAAACCAACAATCTTATAAATAAAAGCTCTTCTTTTAAATAAAGGGATGGATGATCAATCGCCAAAAGTCAATATCCTAATATCTGATCTCCAAACTGTTTTAAAAATGTAGATGCAATACAGGTCTATGTTTAAATAACATTCAGTGGAACACGTTTGTACTAAAGCATCTCTGAACGAAGGTGTCCTGAGAACGGACAGCAGAAACAAAGTCAATACAGAAAGAGGTGAGGAGCTTTAAGGTTACAGAAGGTGGGTTCAAGGAAAGACAAGGCATGCAGGGAGTCCAGGGAGTCTCCCAAATTAAATGTCAAACAAGAGATTCTTTTTCATGCAAGTCAATACATACCACACTCATAAACGACCAATTAAAGGCACAACATGCAGGATTTTTGTTTTGCTTGAGTTTTTTCGTTATAATATTAAATAAAAACTTCACTTTTTCCACAACAGAGAAATTAATTTAAAAAAATAAAACATCCTGTTCATTTTTCTTAAACATGGAGATGTTGACCAGTTAGTCAAACGCAACCAAAACGTTTAAACAACATTAGCACTCCCATGTCCTTGGAAAGCCACCACTTGTTTAGCTTCATGTTGCTCCTTTAATTCGTTTTATGAGTGAAGTATAAAGCCAGCTGTTCTGGAATAATCAATAATCAGCACAATTATCAGGTCTCATCTATCGGGAGTTTAGCACACACTGCAGATGTGGGAGTTTGTACTAGATTTGATTCACCATGCAGTTGACTGTATCTACCACGGCCAGCGGGGGTCTCCAGCTCCGAAGATAATTTACAGAACAGGGTTCTACTACATAATGTCTTTAACGATAAGGCCAGGGAGGTTCGAAAATCACTCTAATCCTCCGTTCTGATGGCTTTCTCCTTCCCTCCCCACACTGTGCATAAACAAACGATAAGAAATAAGGTCTTCCAGTATTAAGCTGATGTTAAAATGAGGTTTAAAGTCGTGTGGAAATTATCTGGTTAGTAACTCTAGCAGCAAAAGCAAACACACTACTCCCATGAAAAAAAATCTCTAGTCTAGTCAGGCAGTGCATAATCCAGAGTAATATTTTCTGTAAACATCACAGTTCCCTAATAAAGCCTCACACAAACAGTGGACCAACGCTTATTTCAGATCAACAGCGACGCCCCCTGCAGGCCAGGTGACCCCAGTAGAGGTGAGCTTCATTTGTGTCTTCATTTCTGAGGGGTGATGGTGTCCAGGTTAGGCCACGCAGGAACATAATGCCTGGGAAGGGTGCCCTCCATCAGTCTCTCCATCCACAGGCTCAGTCGGTCCAATTTGTGATGTGTTTGCAGGGTGGAGGCCCGCTGTCGGGAGCTGCCCCTGGACCTCGCCCGGGTACCTCCACCGTCCTCATCAGACGACCTGCTGCAGTCCGGCTCGTCCCCTGTGAACACGGGCCGGAACAGGCAGAAGTACTTCTTATGGCCGTTGAGTGCCAGCACGTAGCCGGTGTAGTCTCGCTTATAGGAGGGCGTGGCCTCTTCCTCCTCCTCGTCTGAAGGCTTAGCGCCAGGGGCCAACTCCAGGACAGTGTCCATCCACTGACTGTGCTTGTCCACGTTTAGAAAAGAGTAGTGAAGAGACTCGGACCTTGGGGGGAATGGAAATATTTTATAATGACACGGTTTTTAGATTTGGGTTTATGTAGATTTGGTCTGTAGCAAATATTTAGTGGCATTTTATCCCTAAGAAATTAAGAATTCATAGAGAAAAAAAAAAAAGAGACAGAGAGAGACAGACTATGCTCTCACCCTGAGAAGGAATACACTTCTTTGGCAAACTTCTTCAGTAGAACCTGTTTGGACGTGTCTGTGAGCACCAGCACCACGTTGATGTGCCCCGGTCTCAGCCTCACCAGGTTGCTGGTGTAAGTCACATCCGTCAGCTCCGTCACCTCCACAAAGTTCTTCTTAGGGGGACGGCTTGAGGGGAAAAAAAATAGAATTGTCAACTTTTCGGGACACATACAAAATCCTAAAATATTTGTTTCCTTTTAGTTGACTTTTACTACAACAAACAGATTATAAAGCCCATCATACCCAGCTGTGCTGTCTGTGTTTGGAGGTCTCCCAGCAGTCTTTGGTGATTCACTGGCCTTCTGCTTGGCTGGCTTTTCCTCACCAGAGTCACTGCAAATGGGTCCAGCAGTTAGAGTGAATCAAAGCTGAACTATATAAAGGTATACTCAGTGAATCACATCTTTGAGGGTCACTATGCGGCTGCCCCACGCATCAAAGTGACATGATGCAATACCAGCATCAACAGTAAGGCCAGTACACCGAGGCTGAGGCATGTTCTGCGGTCAGCAGCACATCAAACAAACCATGACAGCCATTACTGCCGGTCACAAAGGGGCTGCGCACGTCTAGAAAGGAGGCGCAGGTGCAGATTCCCATCACTTAATGCTTTTTATTTGAAAACAAACAAGAAGGCAAGAACTAAACAGGTACGAATCCCAATAATCGTAAGGGTGGACAGACAACCGAAGCAGAAAGACTTGTTTACAAAACGTGCACGAAACCAAAGACCAGCAGAAGCCCAAACATACTTATTCCTTAGTCCCTGGCGAGCTGAGAGCCCTTACTCCTAAAGTCAACTGGGGAAACCACACCCAGGGTCAAAACAACTGTCCCCGCCAGTCCAGTCTGATGGCTCCATTTACTACTAAATCATAAAAGTAGTAAATAAAGATCATTCTCATGCCGACAGGGGAAGGTTTAGTCCTGGACATGCCTCCCACTGGACTAATCCCCCACACAGACAAGTGAGTGTACTGTGACCCTTAATAACGTGGCTTTTCGAGTCCTACCTGAAAGCCTGAATGATGACTGTGCCGAACAGGATGAAGAGAGCTGAGAAAATTAGAGACACGATCGGCATCATCTCTCTCCTGAGGGGGACAGAGAAACTCATCTCAGTGATTGCGTGTGTCAGTGTTACAGGAAAAATATGAGAAAGAATGTGCATTCAATGATTTCTGTCAAAATCTGAGTTTCTGCAGCCGTCTGACCATTATGTGCATGTACACACACTCAGTACCTCCTGAAACACTGCGGCATTCACACTTACCAGTTTGAGTGAAGAATGTCGAAGTACATTTGAGAAAGATAATCATGAGCAGCATTTATCCACCGAACTAGAAACATCTAGAAATGAGAAAAGTAGAGAAGAAAAACAGAAAAATGAAATGATTACAAATCAAAACAACAATTCACAGATGCTATCATACCTGCAAGTCGGTGTTAAAGTACAGTAACAGAACCGGCGCTCTGCATCTGAAACGGCTCCGCTAGCTAACATGGCTAACGCTAGCTATGTAAACTACATACATGTGCACAAAGTGTAGACATAGGCCAGTTGTATATATGAACACAATGAGTGTATGTACGCATGTATATACAGAGTGTATATATTAGTAAATATAAGAACACTGTAGATACACACAATATTACACTACACTACTAAAGAACCGTTATAATGCATAATATATGACAAATACAGTGAATGAACTTCACAGCCTGTCAATTTCTGAAACTAAAACTGTACACTTAGAACCTGTGGGACACTCACAGAAGCGAATTCGTTGTTGAGTTCAGGCAACATGGCGTCATAAGAGAGAAAAGACGGGTCTCTCTGCAGGAGCTCCAGCTGCTCATGGAGGCGATGCTTATCCTCATCACTTCCGTTCCAGCCCCCCGTCACGGTCCGGTACAGCACCTTCCCTGCAGCGCTCCGCCTCTCCAGAATGATCACCTACAGAGGAAGACGGAGAGAGACAGAACAGAGTCGGGGTGCATTCGGCTGCTCCTGGAGTTCAAGAGAAAATGTAAGTGGTGAGTCTTCGCTGCCTGTGTTGGACTCTGACCTGGGGAGGGTTCACATCCTGCTTCTTCAGAAGGGTCTCACAGAGAGGCTGCTGCTGCCTCTGATAGACGTAGGCGAATCTGAGCACCTCCTTAGTGTTGGAGGAGGCGAAGTCAAAGAAGGCATCGTTCATCGGCACAAACGCCTCGTCCTCCTCTGTGATGAGCAGGACACAGTACCTGAGAGGTCGAGAGAACAGGCACCATGTCAGGAACCTCAGAGGTTCCATTAAAAACACTTTTCACAGCACATTTTTAAAAAGCAGCCGTTCTCTACGAGATTATTCAGGACAGAATCACCACTGGAGGTTTGTCCAGCTTTTTTCTTCATAAATAATCACAAAATGTGTTCTGAAACATACCTCACGTAAAACACCTCGTATAAATGACACTACTTTCATTTGTCCTCCCTGTGGCGCTAGAGCAATATTACTACTTACATTCATATCCTGGTTGTTTTCTTTCCACTGATTTTATTTTTATTCAGATTTTACTTTATTGACTCCTGAGCAAGACCCTTACTCCCAAGTTACTCCAGGGAGACTGAGACTGCCCCCTGTGGGTAGGGAGTGGAAGTCGCTTTGGATAAAAGGGTCTGAAAAATGCCGTAAGGAAACGCTGCATCATTTCTCTTATTCTGATGTTTCGTCGTTTCCTTTAAAATGACGCATTAAAGAACAATATTTTTATTTGTGAATGAGGAGAAATACTGTCAGCAGTTCTTAAGAACGAAGATAAAACCTGAGAAAATTTTTGCAGCACTCTCGTTTCCCGGAGCTGTACAAGAGTTCCTGATCAAAGCAAACCGTGGATTTGTTTCAATAATATACGCGTTTCTTACTTCCGTCGTCGGTGGAACTGCTTCACTGGACACAACTCGTCAAAGAGTTTCTGGTTCACCAGCCGTGGCAAGAGCAGGAAACGGTTGTTGGAGACAAACTCATCAATGATCTGCTTCTTCATTGCCCTGGACTGAAGAGAGTAAAACCCCAGAAAGAACTTGAAGGTAAATCAAAGTGCAGCACCATTCAAAAACCAGTTTGGAAATCAGTGTCCTCTGTAACACAAAACAATTCGCTGCAGATAATTCTACAGAACCTGTGGGTTTTAAGTAAAAGGAAGATTGTGAAAGAAAAAAAAAGGAGAGGAAGAGAGTGTTGTACCAAATAATAACTTACTATCTGCTAGTAGTGGACCGTAATGATCATTGCATACACAACACTGATACCCCTTTTCCACTGCACTGGTTCTGGTGCCAGCCAGCATTTACACCAGACAGGAGCTCAGCGGGAGCCGTGGGAGAATACGTGACAGGCCACGCCCACTAAACAGAAACAAACATGGTCGAACTCAGTTCCTGCTCGCTGGTTATTCTCCAAACTTTGAGGGTTTATTTCAGTACAAATGCAGCTTATTCAGTGGGTTATTACTGTCGAAAGAGATCGCCATAGACAACGATTACGTGTAAGACTCCGCCCACTGCCTGTGACGTCACGGGTTCTTGCTATGAGACCAGCAGAGTTTAGGTGCCGGTTCGGTGCTTGTTTGAGGGACTGGCACCATTATTTTTCTGTGGAAAAGTGCAGCAATTCCAAAATTGGAACCCGGCACAGAACCAGTGCAGTGGAAAAGAGGTAGGAGATATGAACAAATCTATTATTGGTCTTTGAATCTGCTCAGACCATGGATTTGAAGGCTGGACCCACAAGAAGGAGCAAGTATTGCTCTCAATCCAAGCAAAAGTGTTAGTGGTCACTAAGGCGCCAGACGTTACCTGTATGACGTCTGCAGGTTTCTCTGTGTTCTCCTTAAACAGGAGAATGGTGGGAGCATAAGTGTTGATGTTGTACTGCTTGAGGACGTGCGCAGTCTCAGCCAGGCCCTGGTCTACGTACCCAAACCTCACAAAGTCCCGATACGTAAATGCTGTGAGCTGGTAGGAGAACAAAGACGTTTTAACCGAGACAAATCAGTCACAGACGCACATCTGAACTCCGCAGACACTGAGGCGTTAAAATAAGCGCTTACCTTATACAGAAAAGGCACTGCTGGAATCGCGTCAAAAAGTAAAACACTAGGTTTGTTCTCTTCACGCCAAGCATTCAAAAACGCCAAGTAGTTCTCGTCTGTCACCTTAAAAAAAGCATTAAAACATGTAGAGTTTTAGAATTGTTCCACATATGCAAAAACACACTGCTCCAACTAATTTATTACTAGCATTACCAAATCTATATTCAATAAATCAGAATCATCCCAGAGGAAACTGCTTCTGCGGCACAGGCACAGAGACACAAACACAAGTACAATAGAAAATTGAATATAGAATAAAACTCTCTAGAAATGACTCTGTACTAAAATGCTATGTACACAAAAGAGGTGGGTATAAACACTATAGACTGATAGATTGAAAGAAAGAAAAATAAATCAGCAGATAGATTACCTAAAAGATAAAATGTCACAGTCAACATTCTGACCAAAAGTATGCAGACACGTATTTAAACTGGTGTAAGGCATTAGCACACACTGCTGGTATAATCGCCACAGAGAAGCACCATCAATAGAAGAAGATGCTCTGGAGGCCACAAAGCCTGAGGTCGCCCAGCGTTGCACGCTCCTAGGGCTGAGTGCAATCAAATCCTCACAGTTACAGTTTTTCCAGAAGAACAGCAGCAAAACAGGGACAAACCCCACATTCCTGTAACTGTTATGTTGGATAAGCTAGTGTCTACAAGCACAAAGCAAAGCTCTGACCTTCTCCACCAGCCTCTGTGGCAGCAGGCTTTCCACAAACTGCCGCAGGTACTCCCTGGATATGGCGTAGTGGAAGGAGGTCACTTTGCCGTTAATGAGCCCCAGAATGGAGGGGGTGTGATGGGCACCAAGATGGTTGGCCAGACGCTTCTCATACCCAACGTCCACCACACCGATCCCAACACCTGATCCGGAGAGGAAAAGGAAAAAACGCCACAATCACACTCAACATAAACAGATTAGATTAGATCTCATTAGGGCCGTTTTTAATGTTCTCTTTGGGACAGTTTCATTGAGAAGGACGCTCTGCTGTTTCTAAACAAATGGAGCAGCATATGTGGTTAAACATACCAAATTAACTGGCCTCTTTAAAACCAGTAAAAACAAGCAAGATTTACATTTATCGCATTTGTCAGACGCTTTTATCCAAAGCGACTTCCATTCCCTACCTACAGGGGGCAGTCTTGGGGTTAAGGGTCTTGCTCAGGAAACCAGTGGTGGTGCTGAAGGTAGGATTCGAACCCATGACCTCTTGGTCCAGAGACATGTATCCTACCCACTGAGCTACCAAGATATTTCTTTAAGCAACACCAGGTTACATATGAAGAAAGCCTGAACCCACACAGACACAGACTGCAGTCACCGACGTGAAAAAAAGAGAATTATCATTATTATCATAAGACCGTCCGAGCGATTGGGGAGATTTTCAACCTCCATTGAAGCGATTTCCCTCCACTGCCTTCAGAAACAAGTCACCTCCAAGCCACAAACTCTAAAGCCACAAGGTGATTGGTCAGAGGCCATTTGCATATTGCACATTTCTGGGGCAGGAATATTGCAAAGGCTGATGTCTTGATGGTCATTAAGGAATGATAGCATGTTCCAACTACCCAGAAAAGACATGTTTCATTAGATATGCCTAAATGCCATAAACGCAAATATTAGATACAGTCATGTTTTAAAGGACTGACCCAACGCCTCCATCTCCTGGACGGTTTCCTTCCATATGGGTTCGATATGGATGCAGGTGAAACACCACTCCGAGGTGATCTTTATCAGGTAGGGCCTCCTGAAGCTGTCGGGCAGCACCTCACTCATGTACTGCTCGTAATGGAAAAGGTGCTTGCTGTCGGTGAAATCTCGGGTGGACTGAGTGAAATGGAAGAAGGACTGGTCGAAGTAAAAGCTGTTATGGAAGTGCCGGAAGCCCTGCGGTGTCTGGCCATGGGGCTGATTCTCATCCGTCTGCCCAAACCGGTCATAGTTGGCTCTCCGCTCCTCATTTGACAGGATCTGGTGAAAACAAGATATTTGTCACCAAAAAACAATTTATATAACTTATATATATTTATATATATATATATATATATAGACACACACTGTTCCTTCACCGCTTCATGACAAATCAGTTTTTCCTGACAAAAAAAGTCCTTTCCAAAACCTGATACTTGTTTTTTGCCAAAACGTGACAAAGAAAGGTTTGAAAGTGGTTGCTTTAAATACATTTGATGGTTCAGAGGAACAGCTACATGATGTGTGTGTGTGTGTGTGTGTGTGTGTGTATGCGTGTGTGTGTATGTATATGTATGTGTGTGTGAATGCGTATGGGTGTGTGTGTGTATGTATATGTATGTGTATGTGTGTGTGTGTGTGTGTGTATGTGTATGTGTGAGTGTGAGTGTGTGTGCATGTATATGCGTATGCGCGCGCGCGTGTGTGTGTGTATGTGTGAGTGTATGTGTATATGTGTGTGTGTCTGTGTGTGTATGTGTATGTGTGTGAGTGAGTGTGTGTGTGTATGTGTGTGTATGTGTGTGAGTGTGTGAGTGTGTGTATGTGTATATATATGTATATGTATGTGTATGTGTATGTGTGTATGTATGTGTGTGTGTGTGTATATGTATGTGTGTGTGAATGCGTATGCGTGCGCGTGTGTGAGTATGTGTGTGTGTATGTGTGTGTGAGTGTGTATGTGTGTGTATGTGTATGTGTGTGTGTGTGTATGTGTATGTGTATGTGTGTATGTGTGTGTGTATGTGTGTGTGTATGTGTGTGTGTGTGTGTGTGTATGTGTGTGTATATATGTATGTGTATGTGTGTGTGTGTGTGTGTGTGTGTGAAACAGACAGAAACAGGAGGGGAAGAGAGAGGACTGTCGCTACACCGTAACGTTTCACTGCGAGTAGTGAAATGTCTTATTGTTGAATTGAGATGGTAGTTTAAATGGTTCTGAATTGAAGATTGAACTAACTGGTCATTTTTATGCATGTTATTTTTTTTTAGGTAATTTGTTTAGATTTAACATAAATTAATGTATTTTGAATTGTTCTTTATTTTATTTATCTGTTTATGGCTGCCTGTTCGCTTCCCTCAAAGAGAAAGACAAAAAAGAACAGATGGATTTATAGCGTATAACAAACATTGTAAACCGTGTATTTATAAATAAACAATATTGTTGTTCGATTATTGTTCAACATGTTCAGACAAAGCCAACAAAGTGTTAACAGGAAAAAGCAAATATTTGCAAAATGTGTGGGTCGGAGTCTACAACCAAGTAAAACAGATTTACAGCGTTTTATATATTATTGTATATCTGAAATGAAATGTATATATTCTCCTCAAATATCTTAAAACTGTGCCAAAGGATGCGCTGACAATATGGCTGGAAGGGAACTCACCTCATAGGATTTAGTGATCTTGATAAACGTATCTTCTGCACCCGGGTCTTTATTTTTGTCTGGATGCCTGAAACAAAGTAGCACACATTTTACAAGCTTACAGGAATAAAAGGCATTCTCTAAACTGTAGAAACTTTCTCTAAACTTTTTCGCTTTTGTTTTATTACATTAATAATGATGTATTTTGTATCATATACTATATGGACAAATGTATTGGGACGCCTGACCATTACACCAACAGGGAATTTAACTATATTGCATTAAAATATCTAGGCTTAATTATCTAGGCTTAGTTCCTTACTTCCCCACTTTGCAGCTATAACA
>JBBJLR010064441.1:0-11230 GCA_037577145.1 Brachypetersius gabonensis
CAGATATACATATTTTTTGTATCTATTATTTTTAATTTTTTTCTGAGCTAACTTTTGAACCTCTGTATCTACAGTATTACAGACAGTAAACTTTTGGATTCATATCTTTTTTACATATATGTATGAACCAAGAATTTGTTTAAAAATGCTTTCACTGTTCTCACATGTGTAAATGTGTATGTCTAAATTAAATTACATAAATCATCATATTGTATTTATTATTGTTAAATATGGGTAAAATTTAAGAACCACTTCAACGGGATTATAATGAAATGGTCTGTAGGGTTTACCATTACACTGATACCCATTTACATTACATTAATTTAAATTCTAAAAAATAAAGGCACTTCGTAGACGAAGGAAACTTAAATACACCTTCAGGGGAGAGTTTGCTACAAGCATGTGTGACCCACTGTATACCTCCTTCTCAGTTGTTAATAATGGTATAAAAATAAGGACAAAAAAAACAATATTTTAATCTTAACATGTGATTAGAAAATACCAGCATTTGAAAATGGTATATGGACAATACAATGTGGATTTATGCACCAAAAACAGTCATGATGCATTTATTATGGCCAGTCTACCTATAGGCATTAGAACAAGCTGTTTTGCTTGTTGTTCCTTTAAGGCTAAAATGTTTTTATTTTTTGAAGACCCTGCGTTGCCCACATTCTGCACTGAAACACCCCTTAAGTTCAGCATAAACTGGTTATAGGAAATATAGACTGTTGTTGGAACTTTTTACATTTTAAACTGCCCTTTAGAGCTTAGTTTCAGTATAAGGACTATAGAGACAATGTATGGTATGTTTTGAACAGATGCTAACATCAAACTATTTCCATTTAAAAAATAGGGAATGTTCCCATTATATGTTCCCACCGTTTTAAAAGAAACCTTGAGTAGTGTCTGATGCCTTCATATGTTGACTGAAGACCCACTATTTCACTGAGCTAACTACATAGTCATGTCATAAACCAACTTTAACTAACACACACAAAAAAACTATTGAAAACTATTTTATATGTGATCTGACAGGGCCCAAGTGGGGGACTAACTCCATCTCTGGTACAATATATGGACAAAAACATTGGGACAAACCTGTTTTTAGGGGTTTGGCC
The DNA here is from genome assembly GCA_037577145.1 of Brachypetersius gabonensis. Classification (NCBI taxonomy): domain Eukaryota; kingdom Metazoa; phylum Chordata; class Actinopteri; order Characiformes; family Alestidae; genus Brachypetersius; species Brachypetersius gabonensis. The sequence continues at coordinate 1,122 of JBBJLR010064441.1, forward strand.
GAGGCCTTTTACTTCCATTGAGAACTTCTTTCAGCATATGAAAACATTTTGGACAATGCCATGATTACAACTCTGTGCACACAGTTTAGGGAAGACACTTTTCTATTCCAGCATGACTGTGCCCCAGTACACAAAGCAAGCTCCATAAAGGCCTTCACCCACCCACACATAGCCCTGACCTCAACCCCAGCCAGCACCTTTGGGATGAATTGGAACGGGGATTGGGAGCCAGGGCTTCATCCAACATCTGTGCCTGAGCTCATAAATGTTCTACAGAATGAATGGGCACAGTTTCCCCACAGAAACACTCCAAAATCTTATGGAAATTCATGAGGGTACCAACCCCATGTTAAAATCTATGCATATTAATGCAAAGTCCCTGTTGGTGTAATGGTCAGGTGTCCTAATACTATTGCTCACAAGGTGTATAACTTAATTATAAGTCTGAGTTTAGTAGTATGACGAGTTATGCTTTCTTGTGGACTATAAAGCATCCCTGTACGTTGTTGTGAAAATATGAACGTGTGGTGAGGACCGCGGTCCTCTGCTGGGGTCTCCTGTGAGGGTCTCTATAATAAACTAAGCCTCTCCTCCCAGCATGCAGCGCATGGCGCGTCATTGAAGAGAGACCATGATGGCGGCGGTCGGTGCACCAGAAGTGATTTCACAGCTGGAAAGCGCTGCCAAAGTTTTAATGGTGAGAAACAAGGGCGCTGTTTGTTGCTCCGCGGTGCTTTGGTGTTGTCCGTCGTTAGCCTGGACGTGCGGGTGGAGGCTGAGGTCTGTTCTCGTGGTGGGAGCCTGGTGAGGCTGAAGGGAGATGCGTGGCGGTTTGAGGGTGCTCTGAGTCCGTGGGAGCAGAGCAGCTGCCCGCGGTCCCTCCACCCGGAGCCCCAAAACAGGGAGAAACGGCCGGCGTGAGCCAGAACACGTAGAAAACTGTTCAGGAGCATCCGTTGCTCATGTTTAGCCCCAGCCGTGCTCGATGCGGACCTGAACTGCCTCCTTCCCCCTCCTCTGAAAGTGTGGAGCAGGTCCGACAGCATCCCTCCCTGCTCGGCTAACTCCAGCCCAGCCACGATGCTGATCCAGCGCCTCCGTGACTATGTTACATCGAGCTATATACCTACTCAGTGTTGGCAGCTTAGAACTGCCACATTTTTGACAAGGAAACCTCATCGTATGTTTGAAACACACGCCTGACTCAATCCTGGAAAGCTAGAGCTAAGTTAGCTGAAAAGTTTCTAACGGAGCAGCATGGGCAGCTGTAGCTCAGCTAACAAAAACATTAGCCTGGTACTGAGGTTCAGATCAGCTTTATCTCCTGTCTGGTGGTCCTGATCTAAAGGCTAGGTTCTCTTAATGTGAGATAGAACTATAGCAGCTTCATTTTAAATGAAAGTGCTCCCTCCATGTCTAGTCACTGACGACGCATTGTCATAACAGAATAGACCCATCCAATGGACAACAGGTAGATTTCACGTTGTGGAGTAATATACAAAAGTTATTATTGTGAGAGTTGATCTGTGCCAGTTTTCTCTATACTTTCACTTCAGTAGTTGTAAATGTAGAAACACGTACTATGAGTAACCCTGTTAAATACAAAATCCTCCTTAACTAAATGCTCAGTTCAGGTACGTTCAATGACTTTAAGCCATGTGCACATTCACTAATAGCCATAGTTACACGTGTGACTCGGCCTGAATGTTCAGTTTCTCATATTTTATCTTTTGTAGGTGCAAGTATTGAACTGAAGAGCTTTGCCTTAGTTTTTAAGAAATGCTGACAATATTTCTAATTTAAAAATAAAAGTATTGTTCTTTGAAGCATAATTGTAAATGAAATTACAAAACAAAAATATTACAGAAAAAATATCTTGCTTGCTCTTAACAAAATGGCAGTAATTACCTTTGTACTTCTAGTAGTGTTTTGCCATCCAACTGGTCACATTCAAAGAGAAGATTGTTAATTACAGCAGTGTTTTTTTTTATAATGTTCCTTACTAAATAAGATTTACTTCATAAATCGGAATGAAGTGTACTTGTTATAGGAATTTAACATACTCTGAGAGGTTGATTTAAAAATAAATTGCTGTGGTGTTTTTTTTTTTCCTCTAAAGTTATGTTTGTGTGTATATGTGTATTTAAATTTAAATCAGGAATGTATGTATTAGATCTGTGAGGCTATTTCTTACCATCTGCATGTAGTTATTGTAAAATAATGCTCTGACAGGATGTCAGAGGGATTATATTCCCTCTGATGATTATATTCATTACGTTACTATACATGACCCTGCTTATTATGTGGTTACTTGCCAAAATTACTTATCAATAAGAAATGGCACACAATATTTATCTATAATAATTCCTGTAAGAAAAAAAATTTCAGAGAAAAGTTGTCCTTTGATTAAATAGGGCTTTAAAGTTCCAGTGTGACATAGTAGTGTGTTCAGTTTGTTTGTAACCTGCTTTATATCAGCAAGAGAGGTGGGAAGTTGAAGGCTTAATTTAAATTCACTGTAGCATTCAGGTCAAAATTTAAACATCTCTTCTTCACTTCTGGGATGATAGGAAAATATGCCTCAAAAACAAAAAACTGCATTGCCAGTGCTTTTTGAAGCATGTTGTGGTACTTCAGTCTATACCCCTGCTATCAGAAGGTCGTGAGTTTGAATCCAAGGCTAGCCAGTGGCACCAGTAAGGTAGCCTTGAGCAAGGTACTGTCCGCACACACTGCTCCCTGGGCACTGTGTTCCTGCTGCCTATTGCTTCATTTGGTGAATGGGTTAAATGCAGAGAAAGCATTTCATATTGTTCTCACTTTGCTGTGTTGTTTTGACATGTGACAATAGGGGGTCACTTTAAGAATGTGATTAAAGTAAATCTGGTTGGATGATGCATATAATGATTTCAGTGCTGGAAGGATTTCTGCAAAATGACATTCCACACATTGTGTTTAGTGGTGTGTTTATTGGGTGTGCTGCCTTATAGTTACCAAAACTTGTTTTTCTTCACTGAACCCCAGTAATGTCTGTTTACTCAAAATTTCTGGTAAATTTCAACCTGTAAATCAGGGTGCACAGCCCTCCTAGAGGACCGGGGTCTAGCACAGGTAGTTTCCCACTGTGAATACTTACACACATGTTGACAAACCAGTGTTCTGATTTCTTTAAGGTTACTTGGCCTTACATGCTTCCTGTTGACCTTTACAAAGTGTGTATTGTCTACTATAAGGTAAATAATCATCTCTGTATTTCGGACAACATGCCTTTCTGGCTACATTGTGCATGTTGTCCGTACTTAAAGAACACTGGGTTATTTCCTTTAGCGAGCTACAGTGTGTGAAATGCTGAATAAAAATCATTTGCTTTTGATGGTATTTTATTTATTATATTTCATATCATTATAATGTGGTATAGCGAACCACCTCTTTGGGCTGAGACCTACAAATAAATGTTTTAAAATAGCGTAACAAATAGCTCATTTTGCTATTTAAAACAAGTTAAAATCTAAATATAAGTGCAGTAGAGGACACCCAAAAGTCAAGATGTATCCTAGATCAGTTTTATACAGTCTTAAAACAGCTAAATCAAATTGACAGATAATTATACTGTGAATAAACAGACTATTATTTAGAGCTGTTACAAGCTAAATCTTTGCTCAGTCTTCAATTGTGTCATTCTCTAATTGGCACTGCAGTGGTGCAAGTTTAAACTAGTTAAATCCCTGTACATCCCAGCTAAAAATATCATGCTAAATTATCAGTAAATGATAGACTACTAATATGTTGTGCATCCCTAAATGCTGAATCATCACTAGATCACTGGACACATAGTAATTACAGAGTGGTCAGACACGGTAAAAACAGAAGTGCAGACACATTTCTTGGGGAAAAAAAATGCTGACAGGCAGACAGACGACCAGATCATCCTTTAGACAGCATGAAAGATTTTTCCAAGTAATCACCACCTAGCACTAGAGTTTATGGGGCAATACTGAATTGCTCTTTTTTGTGTGATTTACAGTATGTGTTAGTCCTCATGTCTTGCATCGTTGCTGGATATTTGCAGTGTTTGCACAGTTTAATGTTGCTGTGCTATAAAAAAATTTGATTTGTAAAGAGTGAACACGGCGCATTCCTTTCGTTGATGTTTAGTTCAGTATACCAGGCCGTATTAAACGGAATGTGTTTCTTATCTTCAGCATGATAGTGTTTTTTACATCTGGTATGTGTATTTGTTTTACTATGAACTGTGTACTTGATAAATGTGCTCTTTGTTTGTTTCAGGCACCGCCGTCCATGGTCAGTACAGAACAGAGGCAACATGCAGAGCACATATTCCTCTCCTTCCGCAAGTCCAAATCACCTTTTGGTGTCTGTAAGCACATTCTTGGTAAGTATGAGCTGTCAGCTTAATATCTTTGAGATTTCTCTATCCAAGGAAGCTAGAGTTTATAAACCATACAGCAAGCTACACATAGTCAAAATGAACTTTATATCATATGTGTAGATTAGAGTATGTTCAATTTTAGTGGAAAACAGTAGGGATGCTCCGATCAGGATTTTTGCCACCGATACCAAGTACGGATTTGTTGTCATGGTGATCGGCCGATACCAATGCCGATTCTGATGCTTTAAGTTTATATAACTGATATGTAAGCTCTCTGATCACCATTAACTTTATTTTTAAAAAAGGAATTAAATGTTGCGCCTCCACGTGAGATTTCTTTGGAACATAAACAGCAAGTAGCAAATTTTTCATTGTTTCTCGAAACGTCGTAGCCGTCCACACCGGTGGTGACGTATCCCAATACTTTTATCCATATAGCATAGATAGTATATGGCCACTTTCAATGTACTATATGAAGAAAAGAAACTAAATTCTTCCACCTTGAACAGTTCGATGCTGTTAACAAACACAAGATTCTAAATGTACTGTTCACTCCCCAAAAACCAGCGTCTTGCTCGCGGTACTTTACTCAATAGACCTGTGCATTCATTGATAAAATAGCACAAGGGATGGAATAGGGGGATGTTCGTTTGAAAAGGGGGGTGATTTTGACTGTTTTTATTTCAGGGGGGATGACATCCCTCCTCATCCCCCTTTAACTCGAGTACTGACTGCTAGTGATGGGTCGGTAGCGAACGAACTGGCTCTTAGAATGCCTGCTTTTGTAACAGAACAAATCCACAGAATTAGGCAGTTATGAGGCTTCACATAAAACACTAATTGCAAAAGGGTTTATCAACTCACAAAGCATTCATATTTGCCAAGTTAGGCTGAAATACGAGGCTACAGATGATACTAAACTAAGAGTCGTTTGGGAGCCGAAAGAACTGGCTCTTCTTTGGGAGTCGAGTCACAAGAGCCGGCTCTCTGAAAAGAGCCGACCTTCCCATCACTACTGACTGTGGCGCCAAACATTTACGTCCCCACTCGTCGTGTACGCCCTCACGCATTGACGTCATCAATTGTGATCGGTTCCTAAGATCGGCCAAGTTTAACGAGTGCCAATCAAGTCACAAAATGTGATCTTCGGCCGATCGATCGGAGTATCACTAGAAAACAGTGCACCTTACGTTGGCATACACTTTTGCCCAGTAGTTTAAATTCTCTGTTTTGGATGTTTGGTAAGAATTTTGACTCAAAATTCAGAAAATGAGAAGAAAACATTTGTTCGTTCATAATTCAATATCCATGCTGTAATCGTGTCACCTGACAATTTCTCCCAGATTTCTTGCTTAAACGCCAGGCCTTTTTCTCTTTTGTGCTTTAAGTCTTGCTCTGATACAAGCTGCCGATTAAACCAAATGTCAGAGTTAAGTGTAGAATTGCTGTCTTTGACTCTGAAGTCATGTGTCGTAATAACATCAATACAGAATTTCCTGAAGATCAAAAATGTCTCGGGTGAATCACAGTATGAGGGACTGACATATAGTTTAGTTTGATCCCATCCAGAGATTTCACTATCAACAACAATGTTGGTGGGTAAAGCATCAGCATGCTTTCTGGGACACTAGTGTGGTTTTGAGAAGTATACACAGACAGTTTGACATCATATGCAACAGATTTTAATTGGATTGTTTCTACACCTGTACTGCAACTGTTTGTCCTGAGTCACCTCAAGCTTAACATGCATCTGAACACTTGTCTGAAATTCAGACTTTGACAGCTGGAAAAATTGAAATGGAGCTTGTTATAAGCAGATTGACCAGTCAGGTCAGCATTAATTCTTGTAGTTTGTTTGCTCTTTTTTAAATTTACAATACTGTTATTCAACTTCAACGCAACTAATTCTTTTACAACGCTGAGACTAGAGTCCCCCTCTCTCCATCATTAGGCTACTCATTGTTAAGGTGGAGTCATGCTGAGCTATCTCCTAAACTCAGACAAGTAATCATTGTTTGCTTGGGTTTGAGTTCAGTATCAGATCTCATCTTAATGTTTTTGGTGAAAAAGTGATAATGACAGTGGCTGTTTCAAACAGTAAATGTGTACACATACCTTGGAGCTACATATCACCTTCACTTACTTTATGTGCTCTCTTTCTACACAGATGTTTTGACGTTTTTAAGCACCTCAATGTACCTGTTGACCTGAGAATGGTCCAAATGGCCAAAAAGCTAAATATCTAACCAACAATGTCTTGTGGACAGAAACGGGTCACCAGTGAATAACTGGAAGATAATTAACACCAACTGTGCAGCATCAGATGAATTACCGTCAATTACTGTATATTAAACAAATGCACATGAGTCTATGTTGAATTGATTAACTGATTTGACTTTCACAGAAACCAGTAAGGTGGACTATGTGCTGTTCCAGGCTGCCACGGCCATAATGGAGGCTGTGGTCAGAGAGTGGGTTCTGTTGGAGAAAAACAGTATCGAGTCTCTCCGAACATTCCTCCTCACCTATGTCTTACAGAGACCCAAGTAAGTGTACTGATGAGCATGAGTTTTTTTTTTTACCTCAGTAATTTTAAGTTGCTCATCTTTTGATTTTATGTTTTCTGATCAGTTCTCCTGTACATTTGTCTCCTGCAGTCTACAGAAGTATGTTCGAGAGCAGATCTTGTTAGCAGTTGCGGTCATAGTGAAACGTGGCTCATTAGATAAATCCATCAACTGTAAGAGCATTTTCCACGAGGTCGGACAGCTTATAAGCAGCGGCAATCCTACTGTGGTAAGAGCTGTGTATTCCATTTCTGCAAATGTTTATAAGAAAGTGTGTGTGTGTGGTAGTTTGTAGGCAGCAGTAATGTGAGATGTTTAGTCAAAATGAAGCGCTCTGTCCACTAGAGGGAGCTATATGCTTGCTGAAATGTTCAACGAGTAGTTCTTCGGTTCACAGAGGCCTCACTGTTCTCTGAGGCTTGCAGAAGCTTGGTATAGGAAGTTTGAATATAAACTTTGTGTTGCTTTGCATGAAGGATAGCCTGTGGTATCTTAATGGTGATTGTTAGTTAGGTTGCACTTCACATAGTTTGTCTTTGGTGGGAAAAAAAAACTAGATATAGTTTCTGAACACTTATCTGTAATCACTTCTAGTGATTCATTTAATTTATAGTTGGTGAATGGTCATTTGCTTCTAATTTGTGTGTGCTTCCACAAAACTATCTGCATTTCCCTGTAGCAAACACTGGCATGCTCCATCCTGACAGCCCTGTTAAGTGAGTTCTCCAGCTCGAATAAGACCAGTAACATTGGCCTCAGCATGGAGTTCCATGGCAGCTGCAAACGTGTTTTTCAGGTCAGGCATCTCTTCGTTTTCCTGAACCCTGGTCAGTATTTTGTTTTCTTTAATATGAAATTTAATGTTTGCATATGCATTCCTTTCAGGAAGATGATCTCAGGCAGATCTTTGTACTCACCATGGAAGTTTTGCAGGAGTTCAGTCGCAGGGAAAACCTCAATGCCCAGATGTCATCTGTGTTCCAGCGTTACCTAGCTCTGGCCAATCAAGTGCTCAGCTGGAATTTTCTCCCACCCAATTATATCCTTTGAATAGATAGATGTTGGTGCTAATCATTCTTCAAATTTGTGCAACTGAAATGGTTCAAATTCACTCTCATCTCTGTACACTGAAAAAAATAATTCAATTAAATTTTATTTATATAGCGCTTTTTTACAAACAAGTTGTCACGAAGCAGCTTTAGAGTCCAGGCCCAAGCCCCTAGTGAGTAAGCCAGAGACGAGGAAAAACTCCCTCAGCTGGAAGAATCGGGGAACAAAAAGGGGAACCCATCCTCCTCAGGTTGAGCCGTAGAGAAGAAAAGAGAGTCTCTCTTAACAAGAGAAGGACTTCATTAACAAGATTATTGACAGATAGGCAGTCTATGGCTAACAGAGTTGGAACCAACAGAAATAGCAGACTGAAAGACAAAACAGGAGTACAGAACCAGAAATAGCAGTGTTTGGCGCAGAATACAGTAACCACCTGCGAAGTCTTAGTTCCCGGCTTCAGTCGTTTGCGGATAATAATGAATAATTATTTAACTAATAATTGTTTGCGAAATCTCAGATATCCTCAATTTTTTGTTGCTTTCATGGCAACATATATTTTTTGTTTTAGTAAAATATTAAGAAAAATATGGTTTACTCATTTTGTAACGTAAATATTAATGGAAATTTACTTACATTTCCATACAAGATGTAACTATAAATGTTTGGGTACTGTCGCAAGAACACGGACGAAAGCGCATCTTGGCATGTTGAAATACCCCTGTACTAAGAGACGGGAGGTTTGAAAGTAGCTAATCCGAGAGTGTTATTAATTTCTCCTTGCTGCTGATTGGCTGCTGCCGTGTGACACATTTCTGCAATCCAGAATTCCCAGATCAGAACAGTTTGCTGTGTGGAGCTATCTTGAGAGTTTCACATACCACAGAAGAATTAATAACTTTTTAAACTAAAGTTAAACTCAAAAACTAAAAGTCAGTTAAACACATGCATTTACTTAATATAAAATTGGGCCCCTTTTAATCAAAATAGATTAATCTTTTGCTCATTACATTAACGCAGCAGGATTTGCATCAGATGAGGAGCAGGCTTGAGTGGTGGAGGATGCCCCTTCTAATGAGCTATCACTAAATGTAGTACAACGTATAGAAGGATAAACATGTATGACTATTAATAGTCAGAAATTAATAATGAGTTTAATAATTCTGAATAGATGTCTGCTAACTGACCGTAGCACATTTACTGAGGAACTTTTGCACTTATCTAATTCAGACTAATCATTGCTACTAGGGACTTCATTGTCATGTTCCTTTTTTTGGTCATGTTCCTGTTTTGTCTTTTCCCTTTACTTGATAGAGAAATGTAGGTGCAAACAATCATTTAACTTCTTATTGCTATGGATATTCTTCTCTGGTAATATGATTTTCTTGCCATGATTGGACCCTTGCGGTTAGATGTTCATCTACACTGAAGTGTGCATTACTAGAAATAATACTCCTGTCTCGTGTGACAGAATGAGCTGTGTGCGCATGGTTATGTGCAAGTGGGGATGTGTTAGCTCTTTCATGTGTTAATCCCACTCAGGCTGGCCCTGTGCCTTTCTGTCTGTTTACAGGGATCTGAACTGGCGTCGGTGCCAACCAGGGTCACATATCGCTTTCAAAGAGGCCCTACGCTTGCCTTTATCACTTCAATAAGTGTGCCTTCCAAAGACCCAAGTCGTTGAGTGTCTGCTGAGAATGTTGAGCTAGCGCATGTGTCAGTATGTTTGTGTAGACGGGCTGAGATCACAGTAATTGCTGGCTGGGTGGTATGTGGAGGAAATCCACCTTTGGGACAAAGTACAGATTTATTAAGGACAGCACGTGTGTGGAGGGGGTAGTATGCGTTTTATATATCTGTGTGCGCACACACATGTTGAAGGTCTGTGCTTAAAATTGCGTTCCTGACAGCCGCTTCTGCTTTTCTCTTCTCAAAGTGCCGCTGTGTCGTGTGTCTGTACCCCCTACTTTGGCATGCAGCTCATCTGTCTGCACCCCAATCTACCAACACTTGCCCCCCACCCCCACCCCCGGTGTGTGTGTGTGTGTGTGTGTGTGTGTGTGTGTGTGTGTGTGTGTGTGTGTGTGTGTGTGTGTGTGTGTGTG
>JBBJLR010064469.1:0-11230 GCA_037577145.1 Brachypetersius gabonensis
TACTGCCTGGTTCTGAAGTGTAACAGTGTTACTGTCTGGTTCTGAAGTGTAACAGTGTTACTGTCTGGTTCTGAAGTAAAACAGTATTACTGTCTGGTTCTGAAGTGTAACAGTGTTACTGTCTGGTTCTGAAGTAAAACAGTATTACTGCCTGGTTCTGAAGTGTAACAGTGTTACTGCCTGGTTCTGAAGTGTAACAGTGTTACTGCCACGGTTCTAAAGTGTTACAGTGTTACTGTCTGGTTCTGAAGTGTAACTGTATCACTGTCTGGTTCTGAATTGTAAAACATTCTATATATTAGGTATTATGAAATGAAAATAGTAAGTAAGAAAGTGTTTCTGCAGTAACATGAGCAACAGGGTGAACTTCCATTCCTCCCCGGTTCTCATTAGACTCCTGGAAGGTTTAAATACTGCAGCTCAGACGGACACACATTCCTCAGCCCTGCGGTTCCAGTGCTGCTCTTTAACCCCCACCTTCACGGCTGCAGGTTTGAGGAAATATCTGGAGCTTCGATCTGAGTGTTCTCTCACAGCACTCACATTAATACGACACATTCATATTTTATATAGTTTCATTTAATCTCAGCTTAGTCCTGAATCACCCGAGAACAGGACAGCCCCCCTCTGACAATTTGTCATAATGTAACATGTTGTATTGTATTGTAACATACTCTATTTTTATTGTACTGTAATGTAACATATTACATAGTAGTGTAACGAAGTGTAAAATGCTGTATTATATTCCATTGCAACATTCTGTGTTGTAATGTATTGTATTGTGCCGTAACGTATTGCACTGTGACATGTTGCACTGCCCTGTAACATTTTGTATCATAAATTGCATTGTGACATATTGTAACGTATTGTATTGTGTTGAACTGTATTGTAAAATATTGTATCGTAACAAATTGTATTGTGTTGTATTTGGTCGATTTGTATTGCAATAATTTACTGTATTTTACTGTATTGAATTGTAAAATGCTATATTTTATTGTTTGGTAACATTGTACTGCATTGTAAAATATTGTATTTAACTGTACGGTATTATAGAGTATTGTATTGTAACATTTGATATTGAATTGCATTGTAACATATTTTACTGTTCTTAGCAAACTGTTACACTTCTTAAAGTTCCATATCTATATTTTTTTCACAGTTTCTTTTAAAAGAACAGTAAAAAGCAGAGGGTGTGTGGAGTTGGTGTAACTTAAGCGGAAAGAGAATACGGTGTAATTTTGTTCTCTAACTAGAGGCTCTGAGCGCTTGGTCTTATTTTTTCTGAGAAAGTCTGAAAGCTGGTTGCCTTAAGTGCCCCTCGGTTTGTGGTGAAAATGGAGCATACAGTAGGCTTTACTCATCATAAAGGCTCTGTGTTTAAACTGCTCGCCTGGCTCTTCTTGAAGGAGTCAGTTTGATCTACTTTTGCTGCCATTCTTATTATAGAATAATTACACAATGCCTTTATGGAGCAGCCTGGCAGCGCTTTGGGCATTTAATCATACGCTTTATAGGACAGAAAGAATCTACAGACCCAGACGCTGCTGGAAACTGTACCAGACCACGAGAACGACGGGCCAGGAGTTCTGCCCCAGTGTGCAAGAGCGGCTCCATCCAATCAGACTGCAGGGAAATTTCTGCGGTTCCGCTGCGTTTTTCCGGTGCTCCTGCACAGGAGGCAGCGCTAAATTAAACTAATCACTTCGGGCTTCAGGCCCGGGAAACGAGCAGCTCCAGAGAACAAGAGGTGGTGGAACGGGTGGGGGTGGAGTGAGGGTGGTCTCGCTGAGTAAGAGACAAGGCTGGAGGACGACTGTGTCTCCCAGACTCCTCACTCAGAACTCCGACATCTCAGAGACTTACAGCAGCTCAGTTTCACACTTTCACACTGAAATAAACCCTTTACAGCACTGGATTTCCCTCCAGACCGCAGGTTATCAACTCTGATCCTGGAGATCCACCTTCCATAGAAGCTTACAGCCACATTCTGCAACACCTGCCCTGGCTAATGAACTTCAGAAGTCCCTGATTGGTTGGAGCAGTATGATAGATTACACACAATATGATTTATGTCATTTTCTAACTAGCACTAGGAAGGAAGTTGAGAACAGTTTGGTTCCCTTTCAGCTGAGTTATTGCATCTACTATTCATTTTGACACTCTTCAAATCTATGGGCCCAGGTCCAGATAGTCCAGGTGGATGAGGTAATCCAGGTGGACCATGGAGTCCAAGTAGTCTAGATATACCAGATAGTCCAGGTGGTCCAGATGTCCCAGATAGTCCAGGTGGTCCTGGTGGTCCAGAAATTTCAGATAGGCCAGATAGTCCAGATTGTCCAGGTGGTCCAGATATTCCAGATAGTCCAGGTGGTCCTGGTGGTCCTGGTGGTCCTGGTGGTGCAGATATTCCAGATAGTCCAGGTGGTCCAGATAGTCCAGATGGTCCTGGTGGTCCAGAAATTCCAGATATCCCAGATAGTCCAGATAGTCTAAATAGTCCAGATAGTCCAGGTGGTCCAGGTGATCCAGGTGGTCTGGGTGGTCCAGGTGGTCTGGGTGGTCAAAGGAGTTCAGGGAACTTAGTTGCTTTCTTCTACGAGATCTGAAGTTCTACGTTATTCCCAGGTAAGTATGTTGTGCAAACTCCAAAGTACTAGATAATTATTCTGGGAAACATGTCAGGTTCCGAGAGTGTAATGCTCAGCCAGTTCAGGCTGTTCAGCTGATTAATGGCCTAATAAAGTTTCTGTTGGTGGAGTGTAAACCGTCTGAAGTTCAGAGCGGCGTCGCACATTTGGGGTCAATCAGAGACGAGGAGCTAAAGGTACACAGTCAGAAGAATCCCGGCTTTCTGCTGGACCTTCATCTGCAGGTCGTAAACAGTTTTGATCTTCTCTATATGAGAGTCTAACATCTCCAGGGGTCTTTCTGTCCAGGAGGACAGTCGGCAATTCTGAGGCCAAACAAAGTTCCATTTCGACACCCAGATCAAAAACATCAATATTTACCTCGTAGAGCTTCTCACTGTTGTCAGAACTGGACCGTCCTGGTTCTGCCTCAGTATTTCCTCCTCATAAGAATGAACGAGAACATTAGTTTGATCTCCACCTCATGTAGAGTCATGACATTTCATTACTTTTTTCCAGTTTTTTGTCTTTTCTGGCCTCCACTGGGAGACAAGGATTCCAGGCTTGTGTTTGTCTCTGTGCCTCCAGAAAGTCCTGAAGGTTTCCTCAAGAGGCTTTAAGGTGCGAATGAATGTTGGTTGAGAAATATTTAAGAGCTCGTGCTTGTGAACAGCAGCCAGTGTGTTCAGTGATCTGTGCATCACTTTTCTGTCATTATAACATCAAAACGTGGGGGAGGGGCTGAGCGGTGGTCTCCATGACAACCACCTGCACTTCCACCGAGTCCAGCGACCTTCAGAGCCCGATTCCTTTCAGCCATCCCAGCGATGGACACAGTGTTCAGGGGCCAGTGTGTGTGTGTGTGTGAGTGTGTGTGTGTGTGTGTGTGTGTGTGTGTCTGGAAAGAATTTTAACTTGGCCATGGAATGTCAGCTCTGTTCTCCAGCCAGCGTCTTCATGGCCGCTCGTCTCTCTCTGGCTGCTCTTTTATTCCTCGTGCCTTCAGGAAATTTCTTAAATACTGCTGGCAGTCCAGGTCTCAGCAGAACCCTTGGAAGCCCGGACCTTGACAGGACCCGGGAAGGTTTGGATCTTGGCAGAACCTGGGATGATCTGGGCCTTGGCAGAACCCAAGAATTCCAGGCATTGGCAGAACCCCTAGAGGGACTGAACTTGAAAAAACCCAGAAAGGTTCAGACCTTGGTAGAACCTGGGAAGAAATGGGTCTTGGTAGAACACAGGAATGTCCAGGCCTTGGTAGAACCCCGGAAAGTTCATGAGACAGGAAGATATTCCAGAAGTGTTGGAGAGACTCTGCTGCTCAGAATAATTAATATTAATAATTAATATAAACATTATAAATAATCAACAGCATTCGCTGCTGATTTATCATGTGACCTTAGATTATGTCATTGGTTGGAGAGACCAGAATGTTTTGAGGAGGGTGTGGCACAGTTATAAGGGGCGTGGTCACTTCCAGGCAATCAAACTCAACTGCGACATCTAGTGTTGGAAAACAGACACTCCTCTAACGGCCTCTAACGGCCGATCAGCTCAGGGCATAAAGAAACTTAAAGAAAATAAAAACTACAAATAAAATGGGAGCAAAATTCAGGAGAATATAATTTGAGAGGAGCAGAGTGTTCAGAATAAAAATCTAATATAAATATAGAATAATATTCTCACAGCAATATAATAATGATCAATTGTATAAATTAAATATAAACTACATTTTATATGATTATCATAAGTAAAAGGAAAATACATAAAGCATATATTTATGTGTGTGTGTTTGTGTGTGTGTGTGTGAGTATGTGCGTGTGTGTCTGTGTTCTGGATGCTGCTCTCTAAACTTTCTCCCAGAGCTTCTCCTCAGTGGACGGGTCTTCCGTTTTGTGGGCGGGTCTTCATGGTGGTGGGCGTGTATTTGGTGTGATGGGCGTGTCCTCGGTTTGATGGGTGGATCCTCTGAACTCTTCCAGGCTGATGATTTGCTGGAGAAAAGTCGAGCTCTCCCCGCAGCTGCTCCTTCACTCTTCCAGGCCAACCTCACCTAACACACTCTCACACACACACTCAAACACACACACACACATACACACTCAGTCACACACACCCCTTCTGACTGAGGAGGATCAGGAGGACTTTCCTGCTCCAGGATACATAAGTTAATTGCTGTGGGGTTTGGTGACTGATGGCCGTGCGAGTGTAAACAGCGTGTGTGTGTTTGGTGCTCGGAGTGTGTTTGGAGTGTGTGTGGAGACAGCGGCCGGATCATGGACCAGCAGAGATGGAGATGCAAGTGGAGGTGGAGGAACCTGAGGAACTTCACTGCACTGACCTTCATCTCCACACTGATCCTCCTACAGGCCGCAGGAGCACGGGCAGGTACGGAAGAGAGACAGAGAGAGAGAGTGAGAGAGAGAGAGAGAGTGAGTGAGAGAGACAGAGACACAGAGAGTGAGTGAGAAAGCCAGAGAGAGAGAGACAGAGTGAGAGATAGACACACAGAGTGAGTGAGCGAGAAAGAGAAATCCAGAGAGAGAGAGAGAAATGTGGTTCAACCTTTGCTTTGATGTTCTATGTGCTGTGTGTCTGTGTGTTTGTTACTTTAACAAACATAAACGCACTTCTACACCACTAATAAAAATAAGAGAGATAAATACAGGAACGAGAAGAAAGAGAGAGAGAAGGAGAAAGGGGGGGCTGGGGGTCTCTGATTAGATCAGGCAGGAGAAAGTCAGAGACTACAGACCCAACTTTGACCCACTTTACATACTTTCCATCCATCCATTTGATATCTCTCTCTCTGTCTCGATCTCTCTCTGGCTCTCAGTAAATGCTGTGGTGTTTTTAATTGTGGGCTTTTTTAAACTTTCTTCAAAGAACTGGTGAAAAGTTCCCATATTTCACTCGAGGCTTCAGTCCTGATTTCTTAAACATAAACTCAGTCTCGTCTTAAAGAACTGGAATCACAAGAAACCCGCCTCTCCACACTTTTTCACGAGTGTGATCTTTAAACCCTAGTTTAAATGAGGCCAACAGCAGTTTAACCCCACCCATTCAGCCTATAGCAGTTTAGCCCCACCCATTCAGCCTGTAGTAGTTTAACCCCACCCATTCAGCCTATAGCAGTTTAGCCCCACCCATTCAGCCTGTAGTAGTTTAACCCCACCCCTTCAGCCTATAGCAGTTTAGCCCCACCCATTCAGCCTGTAGTAGTTTAACCCCACCCCTTCAGCCTATAGCAGTTTAGCCCCACCCATTCAGCCTGTAGTAGTTTAGCCCCGCCCACTTATGCTGAAGTTCTAAGGAATGTTTCACCCAGAACTGGTTTTTGAATGAAGCACGAAATGGGCCGGGCAATCAGAGCAGACCTCATTTACATAAATGCGTCTTTAAGAGGAACCGTGTGTTTAATTCTGAGGGATGGAGAGGCTGGAGAGGGATGAAGAGTAGAGGTGGATTCGGGCTGAGTTTGATGTTACTAGTGGAGCTCAGAGGAGAAGGTGAAGCAGGAGGAATTGTGGGGTTTGGGCTGTAATCACCGCAGTGTGCCCGGAGTTCTGGGAGTTTGGTGGAGTTCTGCCAGGCTTTGCCCGTTTGGTTGCCCGAGGCGACGCTGGGCCGCCCTCCTGCTCAGATGGAGAGCAGCACCGTTTCTCCAGACGGTCCCTGGCACCACGGCAGCCCAGAGAGGGCGTCGGTGGAAAACCTCTCCAGTGTTTTAACACACCATATGTAGGTCATATTATCCACCCTCTTCATTCTTCGAGTTCTTCTGAAGAATTTCATTCCCACCCTCCCACTCCACCAGCTCAGGAACTTCTTCTTGCAGCTTCAGCCGCTGCTGTTACCGGCACACATGCTCTCTTTAAAGTTTAGCTGATTGAATTGAAATGCTGCTTTTTGTGTAAAATGTAGCTGATTGATTTACACAGTTGTTGTTCATTTATAAGCTGATATGCGTGTGTGTGTGTAATGTGTGGAGTTTGGGTGGTTGATTTGCCAACATGTTTCTACTTTGTGAAGTTTATTCGATTGAAAGGCTAAAGTCATATTAGTCCAGATTCCCTGATGAGAACTCTGGAGACCAGAATCTCCATCTCTGGTCTAAAGCGTCTTTACAGGAGGTTCTGGGTGAAATCCTTCTAATCAGAGAAGCAGATCTTACCCTGAAGTGTTTAAATCCCGTTTTCCAGTCTTCCTTTCCGTGTGCCAGCCTGGGGTTAACCCAGCGGTGTGATAATCTCTTTAACACACTGCTCTTCTGGAGGCTGTGTTTAGGAGCGCAGACTCAGCAGAAAGGAGCCCCTTCGAGGTTTCGGGTTTATAAATCGAACCACAACTGCGTGTGATGCATGCTGGACTTTACAGGCGGCCTGAACTTTCCAGCGGACTGTAATTGCCGATCCAGCCTGAGACAATAAACAGTTTACCAGCTGGGGGGGGCGTCCAGAAATCAGTGCCTTCAGTTTCATACATTTAACAACTGAACTGGTTCAGGAACAACCACTGACACACACACACACGCAACACACACACACTCACACACACACACACACACCGCTGACACATACGCCACTGACACAGTGTATAACACACACCATCGACACAATTGTTTAACACACGCAACACACACACACCACTGACACAGTGTTTACCACACACACACACACACACACCACTGACACAATGTTTAACACACACACACCGACACACATACCACTGACACAGTGTTTACCACACACACACACACCACTGACGCAATGTTTAACACACACACACCACTGACACACATTCCACTGACACAGTGTTTACCACACACACACACACACCACTGACACAATGTTTAACACACACACACCACTGACACACATTCCACTGACACAGTGTTGACCACATACCACTGGCCCAGTGTTGAGCTGTGGAGGATAGAAGTCACCAGTAAGCGTGGTTTGAACAGCACTAATCGGTGACTAGTTTTAATTCATTATGACTGACGTTAGCGTTACTGACTGACTGCTGTGAGTGTTATTGGACTGTTAGGATTTGTTACGCAGGATTAAGTGAATTCAGTATTGGATTACATCCATTTTCTTGTTTAAAATCTTAAATTGGGAATGGGCTGAGATTAGAAAACCTCTTCCTCAGGAGTTCAGGTCTGTTTGGGAGAAACTGGCTGGATGGAGAAGATCTGATTCTGGATTTTCCTTTAATCAGGGTTTGATTGGCACTAAGACGATTATATATTTTTTTTTTGCCACATTTTATGTTCTAGCGTTATCTGTCTGGCACTCGTACCTCTATTTTAGTTTTGGAACTCGCTACGGCCTGATTCCAGAAAGCAGCACCTTGCGCTGCTGAGGACGTGATGAGCTGCCCGTGCCTGCAGGTAGAGACTGGCAGGGGGTTTTGTACAGAAAAGTGAACGTATGCAACGTAATGGATTGTTTGATTCTGTCATTATTATTCTTCCAACCCCCACTTTCTGTTTTCTCTCCCCTAAAGTATCGCAGTTGTTTGTTTGTTTGTCTTATTAGCTGTTTAATGGAGTTAAATTAGTGGTTAGAATGTAGACAGGGTGGCTATCGATTGATTGATTGATTGGCTGGCAGACAGTAGTAGTAGTAGCTGGATGAAATGCAGGAGAGGCGGCGGTGGGTGAACCGGGAGCTGAGTGTCGGTTTGGGACGTTTTCTCTTTAGTGAATTTGGAGCCCAGTGTGTTTTAAAGGCTTCTGTGAGCGTGGCCTTCCCGCGCCGGCCAGCTCTCCACATCTGGAATATATGAGGCCTGTAGGTATGCAGCCGCAGAGAAAGGCATTCGGGAGCACAAAGAGACCTTCAGTTCATGCTGGAGAATAAAAAAAAAACATTAGCATAGCAATCTGGACAAAGCTCAGACTATTAGCTTAGCGGCTTTGAGGGCGGGGACGACTATTTGTCCAGTTTTTTTAAGTCTCTCATTAAGGACGATAGTCTGCTCTATTTTTACCCTCCGGGGGAAATTCTGCACTGGAACGCCCAAGAGATTCATCAGAGGTTTGTGGAAAGATCTCACGGCCACATCAGAAGCGCCAGGCCCGGTCGTCCGGGTCGTCCGGGTCACGGACTCGCTATAAAACCTTTCAGGAACATGGAGAACGCAGAACCTCCCCAGATATCTGCAGATCAAACACTCAGATGGGTTTACTGTAATTGCAGGGTCACCTGAGCAACATGAAATAATCTGAAATTAAATTTCACCCCTGAAACCCCCGGGATGTTCAGGATGCGAGAAACACGCTGAAACAGCGGATACTTTATAATTAATTTTACATATTCATAATAGACACTGAATATTCATAGTGGAGAATAATTCCCACTTAAGATCAGTAACTTAATTAAAAACCTACAGTTTTAATAATTTAAGTAACAAAAGAAACACTAAAAAAAACCCAAAAGAAATGAATTGGAAAGGAAACTGTTTTTTTCTGTTGAAATGTTGATTATCTCTAGTATTCTAACAGAAGTGCTGAGGATTGAGGAGCTCTGGTCCGTGGGTTGCTGGGCTGTAGCGTAGCGCTGTTGAGCCAGAGCCCTAATGTTTCCCTCGTGTTCCCAAAACCCCAAAAAGAGCTCCGCCTCCAAATCCTGGATCCACCTGGACTCTTCAGAGAAACAGGAAACGCACCATCAGCGTCTGGAAACACAGAGAAAAGACACCAAATTCAACAACAAACTGCGTTTATATATTCCTCAGGACACCTAAAAGCTTAAAGACTCATTTCCAGCGATCTGATTAATTCATAGTAAATACTAAATAATTCAAAATAGATACTGAATATTTCATAGTAAATGCTGAATAATTAATAATAGACACTGAATAGTTCATGGTGGATGTTGAATAATTATTAGTGGATGCTGAATAATTAATAATATACACAATAATTCTTGGTGGATGCTGAATGATTATTAGTGGATGCTGAATGATTATTAGTGGATGTTGAGTAGTACTGAGTAGTAGACTGACAGTCTGAGGACAGCCCTGCCTGTGGTCTGAGGGTGTCCTAGCTTGGTCTGGCCCATAATTACAGTGCAGACTGTAGTTTGTAATTTTGGGTGGTTTGTGAATATTTCATGAATCTGCTTTATTGTGTTTTACAGAGTTCAGAATTACAGGACTGGTCTGAGGGCTTTATAATGATCCTCCTGAAGCGCTTTCCCAGGCGTGTGCGCTCCGGGGGCGAGGGGGGCGGGGCCTGCTGGAGGACAGAGCAAGGATCAGCCAGGACTGGTTTATTGTCTTTAGGGCTCTGAGAGAGAAACTTCCTGTCTAACGGCTGACCAGCACACATACTGTGTGTGAGTGTGAGTAAGTGTGTGCATGAGTGAGTGTGAGAGTGTGTGTGTGTGTCTGCTGGAATGTTCTGGTAATGGACTAAAAGCTCTTGGATTCTGGAGGCTGCGCTGGTTGAGCCCCTCGAAACTCAAAAATACCAATTAATGTCTTGTTGAAGCTCCGCCCACTAACACGTTCCTCAGTATCTGCTGTTGTGAGATCTTTCCAAAATGCTGATATAATACTAATGAGAACAGTTTATAACACAGACACTGTGTGTGCGCGTGTGCGCGTGTGCGTGTGTGTAGTTTAATTGAGTTTATTGGTGACAAATTCATTAATCCATTGTTGACGTTTCCATTAACATTAATCCACCACGTTAACTTGAAACCCATAAATGTCTTCTTCTGAAAATCTTAAATAATCACAAGATATGAATCCCCAAACAAACCAAAAAGATAAAGTGTATACTTATCACTTCATTCATCATTAAATTTAGTCTACGGTCACAGGACAGAGTTTCACCAGATTACCTGAAAACCCTAATTTACACATGAATAATTAATATAATTAGATTTACATAATTATATATTAATAAATTTATATAATTAGATATGATGTATTAAATTGAATGCAAACTGTTGTACTGGAGGTGTTAAACAGTGTCGTCACTGTAAGCAGTACTTATCAAACTATTCGCAGACTCAAAGTGGATATTACTGTCCAACCTCACAACTGTAACTATGGAAGGATACGTTTGTGGGCGGAGCCTGCAGAGGTCTAACCAGTGGTTCTTTGACAGATGGTGTAACCTGTGTGTGTGTATCAGGGGGCGTAACCAGTATGTGTGTATCAGGTGGCGTAACCAATGTGTGTGTATCAGGGGGTGTAACCAATGTGTGTGTATCAGGGGGTGTAACCAGTGTGTGTGTATCAGGGGGTGTAACCAGTATGTGTGTATCAGGGGGTGTAACCAGTGTGTGTGTATCAGGGGGTGTAACCAGTGTGTGTGTATCAAGTGGTGTAACCAGTGTGTGTGTATCAGGGGGTGTAACCAGTGTGTGTGTATCAGGTGGTGTAACCAGTGTGTGTGTATCAGGGGGTGTAACCAGTGTGTGTGTATCAGGGGGTGTAACCAGTCTGTGTGTATCAGGGGGTGTAACCAGTCTGTGTGTATCAGGTGGTGTAACCTGTGTGTGTGTATATCAGGGGGTGTAACCAGTGTGTGTGTATCAGGGGGTGTAACCAGTGTGTGTGTATCAGGGGGTGTAACCAGTGTG
>JBBJLR010064480.1:0-11230 GCA_037577145.1 Brachypetersius gabonensis
CAGTGAAGAACCAGGAGCAGATGATTCCAGATGATCAGGCGGTGATCAGTATACTGGTGGTGCTGAATGCTGAATGGTTGGAGCTCCTTTATCTAGGCTCTTTGTCACACAGGAGATTAAATGAACGAAATGGGAACAAATGTTTTACTGTAACAGGCTGTGAGAATTCGGAAGATACAAAAACAGTTTAACGGGAATAAAATAATATTTTTGCTATAAAATATGAAGAAATGTGGGGTGGCCCAGAACTTGCACAAAACTGAAAGATTGTGTTGGTTTTTAGAGCTTTTGACCTTAGCTCACATGCTTTTTCCACTTAGTTATTATTGCTGTGCTTTCGCGTGAAGCCTAGACAGCTATATAATGGAGCCTATTGTACGAGTTAGTAAAGAAGATTGCTTTACTTAAGGGGAATTCTGCTCAAGCACAAAGCTGTCTTTCTTTACTCCTGTTTTTTTTTTTTTATAGAAAGTGCTCTTCCTAAATGTTCTAGTTGGTTTTGTTTTTTCACACTAACAAAGACATTCATCTTCTCGAGGTGCAAGATATCATGCATTCATAAAAACAGAATAATACTGATGCCACAGATTCTGAATAATTTAGACAAATTTAGTTTCATATTTGCAGTTTTGAATAATCAAGTGTTAAAATAAAATAAATTTTTTTGGTAGTGTTTAAATGCACACGGTTTAAGCAATGATTACATATAGCGTCGATTTCTCAGCTCTGTTTTCAATTCATCTAAGAAACCAGCCCATAGACTGTCACATTGTTACAGTGGCAATTGATTCACAACTTCTGAACTGTAGTTTCCCTTTCATTTTTAGCTGTTTTAAAAACACATCATACTTTGATACCAGAGGATCATGTTTATATTTAAACCCGGTGACCCAGTTGGATGAAAGAAGTCTCTTTGAGCTCCAGGCAGATTCTGAGATAAAGTGATCTGTTTCTTGCAATAGGTGTCCCAACTGGAGCAGCAGCTGGAGAGGGAGCGCTCGGCCCTAATGGGTGACCTGAAGAGGAGGGAGGAGGAGCTGGAGGAGACCAGGCAGGAGGTGCAGAAGAAAGAAAGGCAGGCGACCGATCTGTCAGTGTCTATAAAGTGAGTCTCCATGACTGTGTTCCGAAACAGGAGCACATGATTCCAGATGATCAGGTGGTGATCAGTATACTGGTGGTGCTGAATGCTGAGTGGTTAGAACTCCTTTATCTAGGCTCCTTGTATCTTAGATACTTTGAAGCCTGTCACAGTAAAACAGGAATAAGTGTTTTTGCACCAACAAGGTGGTTCAAAGCAAAATATGAAGAAATGAAGGGTGGCTTAAGACATTTGCACAGTAAATGAAATAAAACACAGTTGATGATGAAATGAAATACGTCAAAACAAGTTTATATAAGAGGTAAACACCTTTCTGTGTCTATGGATGGATGTCTAAGGCTTTAAAAATGAATCTGCATAACTTCAGCGTGTTCAAGGTATTCATCTTAATCTTTAAGCAGGTCACATTATTGATTCGGTAGTGTGTTAAATGACCCATACTCTACATTTTTCTTCAATTTTAAACTTCCCTCCTATTATCCGTGTATAACATTATGTATGGTTTTATGCTTTAAAAACATCCGGAAATAATTTTTTGAGTGACCATTTGCCAAACAGGCTACTTTTGGCACTGTGCCTTTAAGAGTGTTATATGTAAATGAGCTCTGTCCTGACTGGCTATTCTGTATTGCCTCTCATTTTTAAAGCAGGTCCAACTGAAACACTCCTTATAGCTTCAGTGTGAATGGACGGGTCTAACCTGCTACAGACCTGTTAGTGAGATATATGTAAATGTGAGATCACAAAACTAAGTGATACAATGTGAGCTGGAAGGTGAATGGTATAATATTTACATGCTACACACCTTTTTTGTTAAAAAAGAGTTTTTATGAGTGAGTCTCTCTGCCTTCCAAGACTGGGGGTTGAGTCCAATACCAATAAGAGTCCTTGAGTCCTAATGCGACATTTACCTACATCTGTGAGAGACAAATGTTGTGGCTTTGGATGAAAGCACCTAGAACAATCATGTAAATGTTTACATTGTGGTTTGGATTTTAGTGCAAAATTACTAAGACAAATATATTTTACTAATGTTGTAATATATTTCCATAGTAGTGTTTTTAGTACTGTCTATAGAGACAAAGTAACTGTATACTGGATGCTGCCCTGTGAAACATCTCTGGCCAGAAATCAGCATCAGAACAGTTTCAGTCTGGAGCGCCTCGAGTGTTTCTCTTGTTTTTTGTTTTGTTCTTCTCAAAGCCCTGTATTTTTCTTATTGTAAATAAAATTTAAAATGACCGTGCATACCAACGAAAACACATTGCATGAATTACAGTCCAGTCTCTACAGGGGTAACATCAGTGTTTACATACGGATACAGGTTTACCTTTACTTTTTCTATAAGGGCAATGTATTAAGCCCTGCTTAATTTTGTACAAAACTGCTAAAAGTTGTTAGTCCTTCAGCATCTGCCTTGTTATTCGATGGCTGTACTGTTGTGAAAGGCCTTCCTTGATATCTGACCGTCAAATCAGGTCAAATTAGGTTTGGCCACAAAACAGTTTTGTGTGAACTGACCGAGTTCTGTGGTTAAAGCTCTTCTGAAGTGGACATATTTAGTTTACAGGCCACCGTACTCCCGCTGGTGGTGTGTTTTATCCTGAGGGTGTCCCAGAGAGTCTTATGACCATGTGAGGACTCAAGCACTTCTCATTGTGTCCACAGCCACTCCTCCTGCGTCGTTCCGCTATAAATATAAAGCAGTTCCCTGTTTTTAATGCAGGAAGTGAAGCTTAAAGGGATCTCTGCAGATATTAGATCTTACTTGAAAGTTAATTCAAAGGAGAAAACAGTTACTAAACCGTCAGTCAAAATTAGTCTCTGGAAGGACTTTTTTTTTTACATCTTTAGTTTTGGTGGAAAGGTATTCATCAATTTAAACCGATATGTGTATTTGTGTGTGTGTATATGTATATGTATATATATATATATATGTGTGTGTGTGTTTGTTATAGGCAGCTGAGCTCTGAGATGGATACATGTCGAGGAGAGCTGACGGAAATGGAGAAGGAGCTGTTGCGTCTGAGGAGAGACAGCAGTGCTCAAGCCTCGCAGCTCAGCAGGATGGAGGAAACACTACAGGAGACCAAAGGCCTTCTGGATGTGAAGAGTGAAATGGGTATGATGCATCAAAGCAAAATAAAACACGAGGCACTCAGTTGGGTTCCTCAGTGATTGATATTGTAGCTTTTATGTGGTTCAGTCCTGTAGCTGCAATCTAAAAACCCTGCTGAATCGGAAATCTTTATTGATCCCGGAGGAAACTACATACGTTATGACTGCACAGACACACACAGATGAGAACGATACAAAAATACAAAAAAATGTCTAAAATAAAAGTATAATAAATACCTGGCAGAAAAATACTCCTTAGCTAAAAAAAAAATAGAAACAAAATGCTGGGGGTTTAAATTGTACAGATAAATAACTTACTGCTAAGTCATTTACTAGCGACACAAATAGTGGTTGGAGTTGTTCTGTTACTGCACAAAATAGAGCTCAGTAGTAGATCAGTAATATTGACATTTATATTTTATAGGCTTATGGGTTGTGTTACATTATGCAAAATAGAACCGTCTACCAGAATGGATTTGTCAATTCACTGGACACACGGCGACATGCGGTTTGATAGAAGAATACTGATTACATGAATGATGGTTTGCTTATAACTAAAAAATTATAGAATTGATGTAATTCTTTTGAAAGCAGGTGTGTTTAAAGCCCACCTCGATCTTTAGAACACAATATGAAATTCTTTCTTTGCATTTAACCAATTTAACCCATTCACCATGTGAAGCCGGGGGCGCCCAGGAAGCAGTGTGTGGGACCGGTACCTTATTCAGGAGTACCTCAGGGATGACACCAGCAGTGTTAGGATTCGAACCCACAACCTTCTGATTGTATGGGCAACTCCCTAACCACTAGACCACCAGCAGCCCCACAAATTGCCAAATACAGTATAATACTGACCTCTGTCTCTTTGTCCTGTGTTTGTCTCAGTGATTGATTTAGAGGAAAAGCTCCACCGCAGTGAGATGGACCGGAGGAACTCTCTGCAGCAGGCGCAGCTCCTGGGGGAGCAGCTGCAGATAGTGCGCGGAGAGCTGACCGACACTCTGGACCACCTGCAGGAGCTTCGGGACGTCCTACAGAAGACCCAGTTAACAGCAGATCAGCGGCAGGCTGCCATGGACCAACTGGCTGCCGAGCTCAGGTGAGGCTCTGCCTCTCTGTTTCTCTGCCTCTCTGCTATTGGTGGAGGAGCATATGGGAGGGGCTTGTGAGCCACTTGTGAACATATGATTTACTGGGTCTTCAAACTGTCTCTCAGTTGCCTCTGAATTTGGTGGCAGATGCCTGTGTCTGTCTCTTCATGCACTGCTGACGTTGGACTTCTGGGCCTTTTTTTCTTTCATTTCTATCACTTTCAGTCACTTTAGATCTGCCTAATTTTGCACTTGTTCCTTTTTACTTATTTGTTGTCCCTTATTTGTTGTAACCAACTATGCATTTAAGTTATATAGGTTTGCACATAATATTGGCTGTTGCCATATTGACTTGCACAGTATCGATATTGCACACTACTGCAATATGTGAATGCAATTTAAGATTGAGTCACATCAATGATGAGACCCTCAGACACTCACGTTACACCTGATAATGTAAAAGAAAAAATGTGATGGTTATTGTGAGTTTATATGCTGCAATTTCCACATACTGCACTGTCATGTATGTAGCACTTCAATTACTATAGCTTTTGTAATCGCAGTCATATATTTCACTTATGCATGATCTTATGCTTTTCTGTAGCATCCTCTTTGACTGTTACAGTATACTCCTCTATAATTATAGTTGGGTTAAAATTGTTAATTATTTCATTGTGAAATACAGAGATGTGAGATTTTCTTTCTAATGTAATATTTTTTTAGATAAATCATCAGTATTTTACTGGATTGTGTTTGTGTGTGTTTGTGTTTGTTTGTTTTTTCTTTTAGTACCAGTAAAACAAGAGCTCGTAGTAATGTAGAGGGAAAGCACACATTCTCACCATTGCCAATAAATGTTCCCATTAATTCAGAGGTTAGCTGTTGCCCTAGACAGCACCCCATAACAAATCCACCCGTCAATCAAACTGCCCTTTCACCCACTAGCACGCCCTTTCACCCACCAACTAATCAGCCATGGCTCCCATCAACCAGACAATGAACCCACCCGTTCACCCAAGAGCAACCAACCAAACCACCAGTTCACCCACCAACCAATCAACCATTCCACCCATTAACCAGGCAATTAACCCACCCAGTCAACACCAACCAATCAGCCATCCTTCCTATCAACCAGCCAACCAACTTGGCCATTCACCCACCAGTTCACCCACCAACCAACCAACCCACCAGTTCACCCTCCAACCAACCAAACAACACAGTAGTTCACCCACCAATCATTCAACTATCCCACCCATCAACCAGCCAACACCCAACCAGTCTACCCATCAACCAACCAATCAATCAACAATGCAATAACGACAAAGATATAGACCATCAGGAGTTATAAATCATTTTAAGTGTTCTGTGGTGCACACTCACAGTGAAACCAGCCTGTTTAATATTTACTGTCATTTTTGTCAAATAATGCATAACCAACAATTCCCAATACCCTTCAAAAGAGTACACTATCACACTATCACACTATCAGAGTTATGTACATTATCTCTCTCTGTGTACTCAGAAGGCTGCCACCTTTTGGCAAAAACTTGCAGAGTCAGAATTGTTCACAGTAAAAGTGAATGGAACCAGACGTCTGTCTCTAAAAGCTCCCTCACAGAAAGTTAATCCATCAATGTTCTACCTAAAGCCTGAGATACTGATTTACCAGAGTTTTGAAAAATATTTGGGCATGTAACTAAGCTCATTCATGGTGGAGGGATACATGCAGGGCTTAGTGAGGCAACATAGTCCCCAAAGAAACATTTAGTTAGGGTTAGGGTTAGTTTAGTTTAAACATTCCAGTATTTTACCATCATCTGCCATTAATATAAACACTCAGGAGACTCTCTGCAATGTAAGTTCACTGGAGGGAGTGGAGCATAAAACTGGGTTTACATCTCTGTGGTTGAATTGTGCAAAAATGCTGAGAATTGGCTGAAGTCCCCTCTAAGAAATATCAGAATAGATCAGTAGTATTAACAAAAAAAGCAGATACTTCAAAAAAAAAAAAAAAGGAATAATACTGATGACCTGAGGCTGAGGTTTGAAGTTGAATGTAGATCCTGGGCAGAAGAATCGATTCATTTTATCTTTTCCTAAAATGGTTATGAATGTGTTTAAAATTCTGTTTGTTGCACCAGGATTTAAACCCTTGCTTTGTAATACTTAAGTGATTTTTTTTTGTGCGTGTTGACAGGGAAAGTAAGAGGGAGCTGGAGGAGAAGAATAATGAAGTGCTGGACATGGACACTGCACTAAAAGAGCGCCAGGGGGACCTGCAGCAGAGAGCACAACTGGTACACACTCACAGATTTGATTAGAGTCAAATTAACCCATATCATCTAGCTGTAGACTGCTCTGTGTTGTGCAGTGGTTCCTAACCCCAGTCCAGGATTGCCCTGCTCTGCACAGTGTCGTGTTTCCTGGTTCATAAAGTCCCTTTCTTTTTCATTTCTCTCTCACTGTGCCATCAGCTTGGACAGCTGGATGTGGCCATTAAGGAGCGAAAGCTGGAGATGGAGAGGAACGTCGAACATCTGCAGGAGGTTCTGGAGAAGACTGAGAGAAAGCTTGCAGAGAGAGAGAAACAAGTACACAAACTTACACACATTGTAACAATATATAAAATATATTTAACATATCATTTTATTAGGGGGGTCAAATTGATGTGTCTATTTCGAACAGTTAATCAGAGAAAATAACACCTTTTAATAAATTAGCGATGATTCAGTCGCATGCTGTGGTGGGGGTGATGCTCGTAGCGTAGTGTGTGTGGGAGGGGGCTGCCGGCGCCCATGTCAGAGTACATCATGTCTAAAATATCACCTCAATACAAAGCATCAGTGGTCCAAGCCAGAACAGCCCGATCCTAGCGCCAGCGGCACGTCCGACTGGACCCCAGGCTGATCCTGAACAAACCAGCTGAGTGAAACTGACCCCTCTTATATTTTGTTTTATCCTTCCACACTGAAATAGCCATCCTGCACTGTTCACAGACACATCTTCTGTTTTTTCGTACCAGTCTGGTGGGTGAAATGTTGAGGCGGTGCTCTCGGTCAGAAGCTAATTTTAGTTTATTAGGGGTTTCTACAGGAAGTCATGTGTGAAACAGAGTGCGACAAAATCATTGACTGCACCAAAGTTACGCCTCCTGTCAGAAGTGTGGATCTTTAATGTTCTTCTGTTTATTCACACTTTTATGAATCCGCTGTGACATTTCTCTCAAAGTCTACCCAAACTGAGCCCGTCTACCTGTGACCCACTAAATCAGTCCCTGACTAAAAGGTCTGCTGCTGAGTTTATTTTGAGATGCCTTGTATGCATGGGCAGTGAAATCATTATATTAGGGGGTGATAAGCCACCTTGTGTGAACACTGGAGACGCAGAGTGCAGTGTACGGCCCCAGTGTGCGATTATTCAGAGAGCTTGTAATTAATTATATAACATCCCTACATTTTATATATGTGGCTTTATATAATACAGTATATGTAAGACTTTTGCACAGTGCTATAAAGAGCATTAGCTTTCATAAGTCAGGATCATTTTATTGGTCCTGTAGATGTAGCCCAGTTTTTCCCTGGGTTTCATGCGCAGTTTAATTTTTTGTTCTCAAAATATATGAAAGAAACCCCCCCTGCCCATTATGTCCCTTTACAGGTGGAGTTCCTGACTGAGCGCCTGGATTTAGTAAAATCTCAGCTGCAGGGGAAGGAGGCTCTGGAAAAGGTGAGTTACGGAGTTGGTGAGGCACAACATTTGGAGAAACTTGAAACCTTGATACTTGAAACAACCTGGGGAAGATTAAACGGAGGAATGAGAGGCTGCTGTGAGGCTGGGCACACTTCCCATTCATCAAAACACACACACACACACACACAAATACTCTCTGAAAAAGCAGGTTCTACCTCACAACTGTCCCTACAAATCAGTGCATTTGTGGGCGGAGCCTGATAAGTGCTGATAAGTGAATCTGACACCTCTTATATTTTGTTTTCCTTCCACACAGAAATAGCCATCCTGCACCGTACACAGACACACCTTCTGTTAGATGGTATTATCAGTCTGGTGGGTGGCGGTGCTCTCGGTAAGGTGCTAATTTGACTTTATTAGAGGTTTCTACAGGAAGTCATGTGTGAAGCAGAGTGTGACAAAATCATTGACTGCACCAAAGTTAAGCCTCACATCGAAAGTGTGGATTTTTAGTGTTCTTCTGTATATTCACACTTTTATGAAACCGCTGTGCCATTTCTCTCGAGGTCTAACATGGTGCTCCATGTCTAAATTTAGTTAGGCTAGTTATGATGGACACATTTTAGATGCGCTGGGACAGTGATGTCTGAGATGTGCCTGAGATCACCAGGCATTTTAGGTCTTTCAACATCAGACGTCCTCCCTCAGGTGACCGAGCCAGGGTTGATCAGACTGTCCCAGCAGCACTGGCCCACTGATCGCTCCTCTTAATCCATTTGGAGACTCTCTCCAGCCTCCACTGTGGTCAATGGGCTCACAGCATGCTCTCCAGACTCTTTTCTTGGCATTGCTCCTCCAGTTCCTGGTACTTGGACCGTTTCCGCTCATTCGCCTCCTCAGTGCGGTCCTCCATGGCACGATCAGTTCCATCAGCAGCACTTGCCTTGAAGAGACAGAGGAGAGCACAATGTCTGGGCGCAGGGATGTTGATGTAACAAGATCTGGGAATTTGAGTGGCTTGCCCAAGTCTCTTCTGAGGTCCCAGTCTGAGACTGAGGTTGCTCTCCAGCCCTGACAAAAGCGATGTTCCTCTTGCTTGGTGTTGTTATTGGCTGCGGCCTTGGAGATGGCTTCAACAGCTACCTTTAACATCTGTTCGTGCCGCCAGCGATAGCAGCCCTCTGGCAGTGCTTTCGGGCAGCTGCTAAGGATATGTTCCAGTGAACCTCTTCCAGAGCGTAGCGAACAAGCTGCAGAGTCCCCCTTGCCACAGATATGGAGGTTTTCAAGCCATTTGTCATTCACCATTTAGAACAATATTTTAATAGTTTTATTCCCTTTTGTGGTTTGTTCCCTTTTATTTTCTTTTTTGTCACAAGCACGTCATCTGCATTCTGATTTGTAGTTTTGTTTGTTATGCAATATGAACCAAGAATATGGATCAGGTCAATGGTTTCTATGTGAATTAATTATATGAGACTGGCTTGTATTATTCTGACAAAAATAATTGACTTTTTCATGAAGACCTTGATCCCTCAAAGCACCCTCAGAAGCTCCTCTAGGACCGTGAATGGTCAGGATGCTCAGAGCACTCTGTGATTGGTTAGATGGCTGAATTGAAAACTGTAGCCTTCAGCGATATCAGTTCTGAAAAGGCTGACTGATACATGGTGCTGCCCGTAGTCAGATGAAGACTAATCGCGAATGTGCGGGACGCCAGAGCCCCAATTAGAGCTCTTCACTGTTAATCTGACACTTTAAGGCCCTGCAGGTTGTCGTTACCCCACTGTGATCTGTGATGGACTGGGATTGACTGAACTGTAATCACTTCAGTAATCTACAGCTGATCAGTAGATTACACTTTTAATCCCTGGCATTTACTGATTCCCTCTCTGTCTCTCTCTCTCTATCTCTCTCTGTCTCTGTCTCTCTCTGCATCTCCTCTCTCTTTCTTTCTCTCTGTCTCTCTTGCTCCCTGTGTGTGTCTGTCTGTCTGTCTGTCTGTCAGTCTGTCTCTCTCTCTCGCTCTCTTTGTGTCTCTCTCTCTCTCTCTCTCTCTCTCTTTCTCTGCATCTTTGTCTCTCTTTCTTTCTCTCTGTCTCTCTCTCGCTCTCTTTGTCTCTGTCTCTCTCTCGCTCCGTGTGTGTGTGTGTGTGTGTGTGTGTGTGTGTGTGTGTCTCTCTCTCTCTCTCTGTCTCTCTCTCTCTCTCTCTCTCTCTCTTGTTCTGTGTCTGCCTGTCTTTCTATTTCTCTCTCTCTCTGTCTGTCTGTCTGTCTCTCTCTCTCTCTCTCTGTTTCTCTCTCTTTATCTAACCCTCTCTCTCTTCTTCAATGTTTGTGTGTGTGTCAGAGTGCTCTGGAGCATGGCCAGCAGCTGCGAGTGTGTCGCGTGCAGCTGCAGAAGACTGCGCAGGACCTGCAGGACGCACACACTCGGTGCAGTGACCTCAGCAGGCAGCTGGATTATATCACACTGCAGGTTAAACAGAAGGTAAAGATATTCTGCAACACCAAAACAACAATTTACACACAGTGCAAACACTTCAGCTCAAATGTGGCATAAACCATAGAACACTTAATGAGGATCTTTTTGTGAGTGGTGCCTCTGAGATGTTCGTCTGGGTTTACCATTTAAAACTCTTATCAAGTCTGTGCTTAATCTGGGTTTGGGGGTTCATTTAAAGTCCTCAGACCCTCATTTCCGCTGTATTGCAGCACGTCTAATAATGAATGCTGCTTGTTTTTCTCTGAGGCTTGTGGTTTTCACAGCTTGTTTTCTGCGTAGCTGTGCAGCGTCCCTGTATAGCTCGATGTCCTTTTTGCAACCACACAGCATTATACATGACTGAGGGTCACCATTTTGTATCTTTTTTTTTGTATAATATGTTTAAATTGCTGGTACAGCCTCCCATTCAATAAGAAGCTGCAGGAGATGTCCAGTAACTCCAAACACAAATCACTAAGGGATGTAGGGGTTTTTTGACCAGTATTTCAAAGCTTGTCTAACCTGGCAACAGTTGTGAAAGAACATCGGTACTGTCTTGAGCCACTGCTCATTTCCTCCTTTCTTGTATGTTAATGTGTTCTTGAGGAACAGTTCTCCAGGCTTCCTGAAGGACTTTCAGAGCCTCTCCTTTCCTGTCCAGTCCCTAAACCTGACCAGTTTCAGAGGAATGTTTCTGTTGGTTAAGACACACAGTGATCTACGTATGAATCATTCAAGCAGAAC
>JBBJLR010064512.1:0-11229 GCA_037577145.1 Brachypetersius gabonensis
GCTAGTTTTTCAGTTTCGCTGCTGGTTTTTCAGTCACTCCGCCCCGTTTTACATTTTCGCTGCTTAAGGATTCGTTTGCAGTTTTAGCACAGACCTCTCGTGTGGGCGGGGCTTTGACTCATTTGCCAGCAGGTATTTTGGTTAACGAAGTTAAATGTTTCATTTTGTGAAACACATTTGATACACATATTGTGTGGATATAAACACTTTATCAGCTATAAATCAGCCAAATCTAACAAACAGCTCAGACTTCAATTTTTAATCTGTAAATACCCTGTCTTGTCTGGGTTTTTTTTTGTCTCGTGTTTTTCTTATGTTATGCACTTTCATTTGTCCTGTCTCCACTTGTGGTCTTGTGGTGTTATGTTTCTCTTTCTCCATGGTTCTAAAAGCACATGGTTTTGTTTCACTGTGTACTGTATGTATATGGTTGAAATGACAATAAACCTACATGACTTGACCTGGTTTTGGCTTTCAAATAAGCCAAAACCTCCTTTCTTAGACGTTCAAGGTTACTTTATTGCACAAACCTTCCAGAGTGAATTAGAACTGAGCCATAATTATGATTATTGTACTGGAGTCAGTAACAGCATTGAACACACTGCAAGAGATCACAGAAACAATTCATTAAATAGACAACAAAGCAGCATAACAGTACTGTGAATAAGATGTGAATCTGAAATAATACAGTAAGTAGACAATAAAGAAGTGGTAAGTGTATGTAAACGTACAGAATGGATAATATTCTGTATATACTATAGAGTATATATATAGTTATTGCACAGGAGCAGGCGATGTTGCACTGTAAACATATTCTTATTGCACAGTTTTCAGCACATAAACCACACTGAGTAAGTGTAAAAGTCCAGTGACAGGACTTCAGCAAACAGAAGTACAGAAAGTAATATGAGAAGTGTACACAGTGTAAAGTGCTCACTGAACGGTACTGGTTAACCAGGGTCTAACCACGTATGTGAATTCAGAGACCTGTTGGCCTGCGGTGTGAAGATGTTGCAGAGCCGTGCAGAACCACAGCCTCAAACTTGAGTTATAAAGGTTGGAGCAGCATGAACAGCTCTGATGTACGGAGTGGAGGAAGAACTGAGAGGGTTAAAAAGAGAACTAAAGGAAACGTCACTTCCGAGGACGAGATCTGCTGAAGGTAAGATGGAGGGGAGTGGGATGGAGGACCTGGACTCTCGACTTCAAGCGCTGGAAAAACGAGTTTACGGAGAACATGGGAGAAATAACAGACCAGTTAAGGTAATGTAGGACGAGCCTTGTGAACGGAAAATCTGTTGTGGATACCTGCTATTGTGTTAGCATCCGCAAGCTAGCCAGTGTTGGCTAAATGTCAACAAACGTTAACTCAACATTACAGGACTAGACAGAGACCTGGAGAGCACAAATATTGTAATAGTGGTTATTTTGTGAATGTAAGTTGCACTGTTTGTATTGTGAGTAGACAGACCTTTCAGTCCCAGGTGTTACTAGACTGTATTTAGCTGGCTAACGCCCTGATCCAGCAACCATTGTTGTTTCGGGTGTGGCGTTGATTTCTGGACAGTTTAAGACTGCATGAGCAAGGTAAATACACCATATGGACAAAAGTATTGGGATGCCTGGTCATTACACCATCAGGGACTTTAGTTACATTGCATTCAAATACATAGATTTTAACATGGACCGCCTGTACAGCTGTAACAGCTTTCCCTCTTCTTGGAAAGAATTTTGTGCCCCATTCATTCTGCAGAAAGTTTATGAGGTCGGGCACTGTTGACCGAGAAGGCCAGGCTCGCAGTCTCCATTCCCGGTTATCCCAAAGGTGTTGGATGGGGTTGAAGTCAGGGTTTTGTGCGGGTCAGTCAAGTTCTTCTACACCAACCTCATCCATCCATGTCTGTATGGACCTTGCTCTTTTTGGACAGTCATGCTGGAATAGATAGGGTTCTCACAAAGTTGGATGGCGTTGTCCAAAATATCTTGGTGCGCTTGATTTTATACACCCGTTACAGTATGTACGATTGAAACGCACTTAATAATTAAGGTGTGTCCAATATTTTTGTCCATATAGTGTAATTATTGAGGACATAACATGTGCTTACTCAGAACTGAGTGATAGAACGGAGAGGTTTATAATTATAACCTCTTAGTCTTCGATCATTTGCCTCACTGGTTGTGAACAGTTGTTACATTCCTCTTTCAGTGTGCTGAATCTCTGGCGAGGATAAACACGGCCCTTGCAAACACAGCAAACAAGAGGGAGCGGGTCAAGATTCTTCATAAGAAAAGTGAGACTGAACGCATGTTTTTTGTTACATGTTGTGCTAGAGCCATGATGTGCTATATGGCCTAAAAATAATTTTTTCACAATAAATCCGATTTTCGATTTTAATCGACTATCCCGTGTAGTTTAGGAATGCAAGTCACTTTGGATAAAAGCGTCTGATAAATGCCGTAAATATATAAATATATGGCTAACGCTAGCACTGCAAAGAGTGACTGCTTATGCTGTCGGACACAGGACTTGTTTGGTCTGTGTCCGACGGCACAAAACCGAACCAATTCCGTATTAGAGATGTAGCAAGACCTTTGTTGGGCACAAACACTGCTACATTTTTTGGTGCGACACGCTAATCTACCCGTGTAGAATGGTGCGTCAAATTAGTTCCGCTTTTGGCATGTAAAATAAGTGTAAAAAAAATGAAAACTGAAAATTCAAATTAATTGATTCAATCGATATATCGCCCACCTCTTTGTTGTGCTCTATCTGTATCCTGTTACATCTGCCTGTGTTTTTTTCTACATCACAGTTGAAGATCTGCTGAAGTATCTGGATCCTCAGTTCACAGAATACATTGCTGTGCCTGATGCCATGAAACTGGAATTCATATTAGCGGGTCAGTGAACTGTCTCACTTCTGCTGAACTCCTAAAAACAGTCCAGGCCCAGGAAAGGCCAGAGCTGGCTGATATTTTCTCTTTGTAAACTTGGTCGATCTTTGGTTTACCATAGTAACAGTGACTAGCAAGTCTAGTGCATGTCCTAGTTAATATGCATTATATTTTGTCTCTTTGCAATCTGTGTTTATGTATATTTCACTAATTTATTATCAGGCGTTGTGTTTGATGAGAGTCTTTTCGGCTTCATAATAAGAAATGTTTTAATTTCATATTTACTCATATTGGTACCAAGACATTGCTGGAGATGCTGTGTAGTTACATGTCTGTTTTTTCTTACCACAGAGGAGGATTTCCTGCGCTCCCAGGCTGCCTTGTTGGAGCAAGTGCATAACTTGCAGCCTCTGCTGGACAGTAATCACATTAAAGGTGAGATAAACTTTAGTAACTGTGGTGGCAGTTCTCCTGCTGTTGCACACATCTGTTAACTGGTGATCAGACATGAATTGTCATAAATTGTCCAAGTTTATGCATCAGTGTGGTTTGTGCTTCTTTAATATTTTAGAAAATGATCACATATAAGTTTTTTTGTTCCCCACAAGTGTATACAATGCAGTTTGTGTTTCTGATGTTACACTTGTCCAGGGCACTATTGGTTGTGTTTTGTTTTTTAATGTAGTATTTAGTATCTCGACACCTGTAACTACATTTTTACTTTGTTGTTCATGCTTATTGTTCGTCTTCTGAATTTAGGCTATTTTATCTGTATGGGAGCAGTACAACAAAACAAGTGTGTGCATATTGTCCAGTGAGTTTTGTTTGACATGTTATATTTCCACAGCTGTTCCAGAGCTTACTACCAAAGTGCAACGCCTATCTCAAATTCACATCCAACAACAGGTAACATAATATTACCAACATTAAAAATCCAGCTCTGCGCATGTTTTGTCAGTTTCTTTAATTAACTTATTTTTTAATGTCTTAATTCTTTTATCTATGCTTTGTTAAAAGGAGGAATATGTTTCTTAATACTGCTTATAATTTACAGGACCAAAATGAAGAGTTATCTGCAGAAGTGAGAAAGCTGTTTGAGGAATACAACAAAATGGTATCCTTTACACAAAGGTCTCTCTGTAAATGTTGCGTTTGTTAATAACAAGTGCTACTGATTTGAAAAAGGTCTTTATCATCTTTTTGAAATGTACTCACATGCTACTCATGTGGTCATAGCTATTTATAACTGCAATGCTAAGCAACTGAAGATGTAAAAACAAGGATTGTTCCTTAATACTTGTCCAGATGTTTCTTCTGTCCAAACAGTTTACCCAGTGGGATGAAACCCTGCGGAAATTAGAAGCACCCAAACAAGGCCAGCCGATTGAATGAGTGCTTAATATTAAGGATGCAGATATAGGAATTCTGAGCTAATGTTGATGCCCGATGTCTTATGATGCTGATACAATATATTATGATGGCATGACATCTATCTGAATAAGCATTACAGAGATATAAAATACGCATTTCTGTAGGACTACGAGTGCATTAAAATGAATAAAATGCTTTTCCAATGTTAATCATTTATTAAAGCAGTTACTTCCGGACACTAATAGAATTCCAATATAAATCTGCATCCCAACTTAATGTCACATTTCAAAATGTCTTTCCTTTTGTACATATGCTTCATATTTTAAATATTACTGATTAGCAGTTATTAAGTATTGATTTTGAAGATGAATAACAGCTGAAGCTTCAGTCACATCGAGGTTATTGTCCTGAATAATAAATCAGAAATGTTATACTGTTTAGTGTCATGTAGTTCTGTGTATATGGACTTTTAATTACATGGTAAATTAAATTGCATTAGCGTGCCCTTCAGATGTAGACATGCTTCTATGTCTCTTCAGTGTTTTGGAATGACCTACTCTGTTTTGTGCTTCTCTTCACGTGTCTTATGGACCACATAGCCTTCCCAAATGTTATGGGGTTTTTTTGGGAGCTATTTTTAATTTATTATCAAAACTATGCTCCAGTCACAGAAGTTGTTGTTGGTGGTGGTTTAAAAAATATTGAAGTGTTATTTAAAGAAGACTGTTTCATTTTGTCGCCATAAAACTTCAGAAATGGTTTTTGTCCTTACTATGTTCATTTTTTGGGTGTCTTCACAGAAGTGTTAAGCTGTCTAGTACCACTGGACCACTAGGACTGCAGCATTACATTCATAAAAATCAACTGAGGCTCGGTTGCGTCTTCGCAAACTAGAAATGGCCGTTATCTGATGAAAGTGTGTTGGGGCTTTTGATGTCATTTAAATTCGCATTAGTTCATTTAAAATATCTTCATCTCATCTGCAGATGCTCCTGTCAAATTGATAATCAAGTTAAATACTGTACAGGGTGGTAAATTGTGCTCCCAGAAATGAACCACTATTAAAAATAGTTTTATCTTTACAAAGCTGTTCTTGCTCCTTCTTCATTGTTGGATAGTTCACCCTGGCAAGATTAAGAAATGTGAAAAACACATTATTCACAATTTCTATGATGAGTTAAAGAGAGGTCCACAAATTGGAAATTTGATAGCATTTAAGAAAAAGGTACCTTTAAACATGAAATGAAAACAAAATGAAATGCAGAGAAATTAAAATAAACGTGGCATGCATTACCTCATGCAAAGGCATAAGTAAGTTAAAAAAAAATAAAATAAAAAAGTCGGGTGGTGTGAGAGCATCCTTAATGCCTCCTCTGCATTACATAGGTCTGTACAAAATGGACCACAATGTGTATTACAGTATAGGTAAATTAGACAAACTGCATTCAACTGCATGTCTGATTCATAATAATGATATAGAGCTATAATAATGGAGACTTTGATTTGTACACCAAAGTAGTTAAACAAAATGTCGTAATGTCAATGGTTAGTTCTCAGTCAGGCCGAAGGCTTTGAAGACTCTGTAACCCCCACAAAGTTAGCTTTCACCAACTTCTATGGTGATGGAAATCCCCATAGACCATGCAGCCACCGAATGAGGTGCATGTATACAAACATCAAGCAAACATACCACAGGCTAACCAAACACAAAAGCAAAAAAAAAATCTTTAAAATAATTTTGATCGTTTTGTGATAGTGGACACATTTTTTAATAAAAAACGCATGCAAGTCTATTGCAATTTAAAAATTACTCATAATAACTCATATTACTCATAATGTTGCAAATCAAATATGACTCGTATTGCAAAAAGTGATATGACTGAAAAAACAGAAAGCAGATCTGAAATCAGCATGAAAAAGTGTGTTGTGGATTTCTGGTGATTACAATTTTTTTTTGTTAACCTGTGTTATAACAGTAGCATGTACTAGTCAAAAAAATGTTTTCTAGTAGTTCCATAAACAAAACGTGCCACATCCCCTTGCCATCCTTCCCATAGATGTCCATCATAACAGTCTCATAGTATTATAATATACATCATATCTGCTTAAAAGCCTGTTTTACAAATCTAGAGTTATTAAGACCAAGCTTATATATAGCTTATATATGGCAAATAACACAATATTGTGGCCTAATTGTACGTTAATAATATAAGGCTGTAAATAATGTAAATGTGTAATAATTAACATTATACACTCTTCAGACAAAATTATTTGGGCACACCTTTTCAAGCATGGGCTACATCCCTTACTTTCAGTAAAGGGCAACCTTAATCCTTCAGCATACCAAGACATTTTGGACATCATGATGCTTCCAACTTCGTGAACACAGAACCTTTTCTATTCCAGCATGACTGTGCCCCAGTGCACAATGCAATGTCCATTAAGGCATGGTTGGATGAGTTCAGTGTGGATGAAATGACTGGACAGAGCCCTGACCTCAACCCCATTCAACACCTTTGGGATGACCTGGAACGGAGATTGCAAGCAAGGCCTTCTCGTCTGACATTAATGCCTGACCTCCTAAATGCTCTACAGAATAAGAAACACTCCAAAATCTTGTGGAAAGCCTTCCAAGATAAGTGGAAACTGTTATAGCTGCAAGGGAGGTGGGTCAACTCTAATTTTAAGATGTATTAAATGCAATGTCATTTTAATCAATGTTGGTGTAATAGTCAGGCGTCCAAATACTTTTGTCCACACAGTGTATAGGGTGTAAAGCTTCAGTATAGTGAGCCCTCTAGAGGTCTTTTCATATGGGAGTGGAACGGGGAGGAGCTCCAGCTGGACCAATGGCAGCGAGCCGTTAGGATTCAGTGGAAATTTTGAAAGTTCTGTAGGAGAAAACACGGGTTGGTACGGTCAACTCGTACCGAGATTATACAATAAAACTAAATATTGGATATACAGTCGATATAGGTTTTCGTGAAGTCCTCAATCCCTGGCGACAGTAAGTTAATTATGTAGTTTTTTGTAAAATGACAACAACTAACATTACTGGCCAAACGTTTGTTATTGTGTCTGTTGGTTGCTAACGCTAGTGCTAACGCTGATAGTTGCATATACGTTGTCCAAATGCTGATATAAACTACTAAATGCAGCTGCCGTATATGTTCGTTTTCTCGCAAGAGATCATAATGAGTGTTGTGCCTAGGCATTCTTTGATTAACGGTAGTAAATAAGTTTACCAGGAGATTATTCAGGAAGCTTTTTGTCAATGGTAGCTTTAGCACGTTAGCTTTCTGCCTTTGACTGAACAATCCGACTTTGTGTTTACAGACCTGACAGAGGCTCTCTAACAGTGTCTGTCGTCCACAGCAGCTAAAACTATAACAACCTTGGTGATACACTTTTGGGGAAAAGTAGTGGGACGCCCGACCATTACACCAACAAAGATTTCAAATACATAGTATTTTAATATGGCGCTAGTCCAGCCTTTTCAGCTGTAACAGCTTCCACTGTTCTTTGAAGGCTTTCCACAATATTTTGGTAGGGCTCTCTGCGGACCTGTCAAGTTCAACACCAAACTCATCCAACCTGTGCCCCAATGCACAAAAGACTTAAAAGACTTATGGACATTTCTTTGTGCATCGGGGCACAGTCATGCTGGAATAGAAAAGGTCCTTGTCTCCACTGTGTCCACAAAGTTGGAAGCATGGGGTTGTCCAAAATGTCTTAAACATTAAGTTTGCACTTGAATTCAATATTTACGAGGTCTGTCCCAATACCTTTCTCCATGTAGTATATGGTGCGAATGCCTTCTTAGGTACTGCAATTTTGAGAGAAGTATGACTGTGTTTTAGGTATGGATGAGGAGGAGAGCACTGACCGTAAACTACAGCTTGCCATGCTGTGTCAGAAGCTGGAGAAGTTCAAGAGATACTACAGTGATGGTGATTATTCAGAAGAATTACATGTCCAGAATTTTCGTATTTTCTATGTTAAAAAGTCATTGCGAAATCATTTTTCTTTTCTTGTAGATGACACAGACAGTATTAACCACATCATCAGTTCAAATTCGCCAGACACATGCCATACTTTTTTGACCAAGCTGGAAGAGAAAGGCAGTCCTCACACAGATCCCAGTCTTCTCTCCAAATTAATTGACTTCTACACCAGAGTTTTTTCAAGCTTGCCATTAACGAAGTACAGCCAGCATGTAAGCTATGCAAAAATGCTCGTCAGATTTGCAGAGCTAAAAGCGTAAGTCCCTCCCTGTCATTTTTCACTGGGAATTTAAAAGTGTGAAGGCCATGATAAAAACTGGTAGGAATTTAAATTGGTTGAAATGTACCTAAAGTGATTACCCCTCTCCCCTCAACAGTATCCAAGATGTCAAGGATGCACAGGATAGTTTTGATGTAGCAAGTTCCAACTGCAAGGATTTTGCTATTGTCCACATTTCTTATGCTCAGTTTGAGCTTTTGCAAGGTAAGAAAATGGGCTGATACTGCAATGGTCATAATTGCTAATGTGTATCAAGTTTTCCAAATGAGTTCATTGTGTTAACTAAATTAATGCAAACATACAGGCGATAGTGTGAGGTATTTTATTGTTTGTTTTATTTTTGTGGGAGCTTGTTCATGGCAAACTGACTTGAGGACAACACGAACTTCAAAAGCATAAGAAAAAAAAAAGAAACTGATTTAAAGGATGAACAGTTAATATCTGCTTATCTACTGAATTAAAATCCAACAATTTATGTAGCACATCTGTCTCAGCTGAGATCAGTGTTTCATTTCCACTTTGAATCAATAGGCAATGAGAAGAAAAGTGCTTGGATTCTTCAGAAT
Source organism: Brachypetersius gabonensis (assembly GCA_037577145.1). Lineage (NCBI taxonomy): Eukaryota > Metazoa > Chordata > Actinopteri > Characiformes > Alestidae > Brachypetersius > Brachypetersius gabonensis. The sequence goes on from JBBJLR010064512.1 coordinate 9,116, forward strand.
GCCTTTGAAATGGGTGCAAAACCGACAGAAAGCCTGGAAACTGCGATGCAGAATCTCCGATTGGGAAGGCGTTGTCTTCTTTCAGAGGAGAATAAAGAAAATATAGCAGGTAGTGTGTATGTATTTATACATCCATATCTACATAAAATATTATTGATGAGTGTTTTGAATGATCATGGTTTGGTTTTTTTTTGAGACAGCATTTGAAAATGCACAAGAACCCCTAAAAACCAGTTCATTATATAAAAGTGGCTCTGGAAAATTGGATACATCGTGCAATTTCCAACTGGCCAGTTGCTTTTCTTTAGGGTAGGAGAAAAATCTAGTTTTGATTTTAATATTTATTCACATTATATTGCTCTTACAATATTTAAATGTAATTTTAACCACATTACTTTGAAGTCACAGAGCTGATCAGAAGAACAGTCCACAAGATGACTATCTACCAGCCTGGAGGTCTAACCCACAACACAAAAGATCAATGGCCATGGTAGTTGAAAATAAAATTTGTTCTTATTTAGAGAAAAGTACTTGTAATACATATATAGAAACTAACTGCTTTTCTTTTCCCCTGGAGCCTGGGAGGGTTCCCATGATACCCCTGTCTATTCCTGAAAATGAGAGTGCTGTTTATAAACAAGAGCCTCCCAGCCATGGCAGTAGTTTGTCTAGGTGAGTTGTTTACTCCCGTGTGATACTTTTTCTGTCATGTCATTGTATTTTTAAATGAATATGTGAAAATCTGATAGATGTTTTACTCCTAGGTCGATGTATCGCTCAGGTGCATGCTCTGTGCTCTCTCTGTCTTCTTCAAAGAAGAGTTCTGGAGAAGGAGACTCCTTCAACATGCTGAATCTGAAGGTAAGAGATTGTTCAAGTTTGAATGACCACTAAAGTACTGTAACAGTAAAAGAATGTCCATATATTGTACGCACGGCTTTGGGAACAGCCACAGGCTGGGAAGCCTAAACACACCTCCAAGATTCCACACAGACTCCGGCATGAGTGCCTGGTGGAGCTTTTTTACTTTATTAACATTGTTAAGCTTTATTAACATAAATAACACACTAATGCAAAAAGAACATCAACAAAATCAACACCACTATGGGCTGAAATAAAATCTCTCTGTTCTCTACTCTCTTATTCATCGTTCTGGAGAGCCCGTGTATAAAGAGTACATTTTATATATACACACACACAGAGGTACCTGACTTAAGAGTTTAATTCGTTCCGTGACGGCACTCGTAACTCAAATTACGCGTATGTCAAATCATTTTCACTATTGAAATGAATTGAAATGCCATTCATCTGTTCCGGGCCTCCAAAAAACACTGCCTTTTTTGTTTTTAAATAAGAAAAATGTGCTTTTACATAAAGAATATTGTATTAAAACACAATACAATAGAATATACTGCAATAAACGTTTTTTATTAAGTATAATGTATAGCATTTGCTCTTTTAAAAATTCTCAAACCAGCCCAGACTGGCTCACCCGATGCCTCGTTCACTGAAGTGCCTGGGTCTGCTGCAGCAAATTGACGTAAACAACTCAAGTCTTCTCACAGATTATTATCTCTGTTACGTTTCCTTCTCCGTCAACCTGCGTTTCCTTCTCCGTCAACCACACTACCATCAGCTTCTCCATATTTTCATGGATAGATGTCCGCTGTTTAGAAAATATTTTGATTCGCCAAGTCGACACATGATTATCATGATTTTCTAATTTATTTATTTATTATTTTTTTTGCTGTAGTACTCTAAAGAGTGCCTACACTAATGAATTGGTACGCACTTTACCATGGGCCCTGGAAACACCCTATCCCTGCGTGGTCCCCTGGTCACACATACAGATATATTGTCTTAACTATACTTTTGAACACTGTTAAAAGGTGCTGAACCTGCAAACTGCATTAAATTACAAGTCTAGTCACCCACAGGGATTATTTGACACCAAATAAATCAACATTATCACCACTCAGGGTGAGTTTGAGTTCAGCCTGTTTTTGTTTTTGTGGCTCTCAAATGAGAAAAAGCGGTCTCACAGCACAACTTGGATCTTGACTGTAACCCAGCATCACACAGGATCTCTTAAAGTCAATCCGTGTGTTTTTATT
>JBBJLR010064533.1:0-11229 GCA_037577145.1 Brachypetersius gabonensis
TATCTTTTATTTAAAGTTATTTTTTCAATTTTCCTTTTGATGTGCTCTCTGTCACTGTTAAAATAAACCTACCATTAGAATTATACTGTTCTGAGACTTTTCTTTGTTATTGGACAAACTTACAAAATCAGTGAGGGGTCAAATAATTATTTCCTCCACTGTATCTGTTTCCTTAAAGAATCATGTTTGGAAAGAAAGAAAATAATGAACTTGAGAAAAATTTGAAAAATAACTTTTTAAAGGTTTAAAGAACATAATATAGAGCTTCTTCACCAAAGGTTCTTCCTAGAACCTTCATATTATGTAGAGATTCTTTGAACCTTGAAAAGGTGCTTACACTCAGATTTTATTTACAAAAATGTCACTCTAAAGAACCAGTTAATAAACGATTATTGAGGGATCCAAAATAAGTTCTACTATGGCATCCCATAAATAACTATGTCTGGCACTTTTAATTTTCAAGAGTGCCTTTGTAACGTTATTCAGTGATTTAATACTCTCCCTTGGGTGGATCTTACTGTTGTCTGTTATAATCAGGAGTGGAAAAAGTACAGAGAAAATAAGTACTTAAGTGAAAGTGTGTGTATTATGTCAAACTCGTATTCAGTTAAATATAAACATATAGGGCCAAAAGTATACATTTTGTTTGGTAGTCTGTGATGTGGTGGAGCATGATGCTGTGGTCTGTGGTATGGGGTTTTATTCCTTTAGTCCTCGCACAAGTCCTTTCAGTTTACATTTTTCATGACCTGACTTTGGCGGAATATTTTAAGAAGTAAATTCACAAAATGAGAATGTAAAAGCATTCATTTAATGCATGTTTTCAAAATTATATTGCATACTGACAAAGTAGCATCACTCATATCACTATTTTCCACCCCTGGTTGTAATATAACTAACTTATCATACTGGACAAAGTTCAGCAGGCCTGTTTCTGTCTCACACCTAGTTTAGATGTGAACACAGTGAACTGTAAACACAGGTATGTCAAGTATAAATCATCTGGCAGTCCAGTCATTTCCAGAAAGAGGCAGTTCCCACATCTTTGATTATTGCATATCCCGTCATTAAACCTTACAATGTCCTGTCACACATTAGGGCTGCACAATATGGACTAAATGGCAGTTTTGTGGTTAGATTGTGATAGGCCTTGCAATATATTGCTCTCAGTACAAAAAAATGGATGTCTAAAATGGTAACAATGTGCTTTGATTTGAACAAGAACAAAAGAAATGATAATAAATAATGGAATAATTGATTCATTGTATCATGCAAGTTAATTATAAAACATATTTTGTTATCCACAAGCAATTGTGGACTGTTTCTACTTGTCCATTCATTGTGAAAGATTATACACAATGTCAAGTACAGCTGATGTCATTACATTTTGTTTAAAAAAATGGTAGTTTTTATTCAGGCACTACCAATACCAAAAGGATTACCTTTTCATGGGTTAAATAGATAAATTTTTTTGTCAAAACACCCGCAGCAACAATTATCGGGAATCGTGATGGGTCTAAATCAGGGGTGTTGAACTCCAGTCCTGGAGGGCCGTGGTCCAGCAGGTTTTGGTGATTTCCCTGCTCAGCTGGTTCACCTCAGCAGTTAATTGTCAGGTTTAGTGAAAGTGTTTGAGGAGGAGAACTATCAAACTGTGCTGGACACCGGCCCTCTAGGACCAGAATTTAACACCCCTGGTCTAAATGCTCAGAGCACACAGTTAATCACACTCTAGTTAGTTTGATTGGTTAATTAATATTCGTATTGCAAAACCCAACACCGCAGTTAAAGTTAATATACAATATATTGTGCAACCCTATAACACATCAGAGAGAGAGAGAGAGAGAGAGAGAGAGAGAGAGAGAGAGATTGTGTGTGTGACTTTCCTTGAGTTCAAATGGCAGTTTAAAAAATACACAAAATGTAAAACAAACTTAAAGTAAATTAACCCCATTCACCCACACTAGGTACATTTAACAGTGCATGTCACATTAAAAGAAACAAAAGTATCCCTTCTTCCTGAGAACCTGAAGGTCTTTGGCGCTTGCTGAAACCCACAATGAGCGACTCTCACTGCTTCACACGCTGGACACTGCGGGTAACGTGTGTTTTCAAGTTGGTTTGGATCATGCCTGATTGAGAAAAGGGCCCAAAATCATAATAAAAATCTGAATACAGCAAAGTGACAATACTGTAATTTGTAACACACAATGTATTAAAATCATTGATGCTGACGTTGTTGTTTTAATTAAGAATAGTTTAAATATGTTTTCTCTGACATACTTGAGAAGTCTATAGAGTATGGAGCTCCATTCACAGTGAACTTGATTGAACCCTGTGGATTACGCTGGTATTCTGCTTCGATGTCTGCACTGGATACTGAACAGGCACGCTTGAGAGAGAGAGAGAGAGAGAGAGAGAGAAAGAAAGAAATAAAGAGGTAGGCAGAGGGGGTATGTGTATGCGTTTGTATGCACAATGGCATGAAGCACCCTAGTCAAAAGACACGTTTCTTGATTTATAAATACAAGGCACATCCACTACAAAAACCCATTTACTGGGTTTAACGTAGTGGAAAACATAAAGCACAATCCACATTTCATGTTTTAGTTTTGTTAAATTCAGCAATTAAGCAATAATTGTACATTGAAGTGAGCAAAGGTATGATCTCTGTAGAGAATGTGTATTTATTTTAATCCAAAAAAGCAACGGAACATGATCAGGGGTGCCCCAGCTCTTGATGTCTTGTATGTGTGTGTGCATGTGCCTCTTACTCCCTGGGTGAAACTATGCCAACGTCCTCTCTGGCCACCGAACTGCCACAGGGGCTCCTTCTTAGGTGAAGATGACGACAAGTTCTTAAAAGCATTTGCTACAACATTAATTCTGTTGAGAGAACATATTAGACGGTCAAGCCTGTCTTTTACCAGCACTGATGTACTGAAGGCCCCCAGTTCATGTATATTATGCATTAAACTCTGTATAAAATTACAAAAGATAAATCCAAGATGTAATGCTAGACTGGAATAGATTTTGAGAATGACTTTGATTAAATAGTTTTATAAAGAAACTCACGCTCCTCCGCGAAGAGATTCATATTTTGGGCGCCTCCTGATCCGCCTCTTGTGGCCAGAAGTCACATTTTTCTGTGTCATCTCTGGCAAAAAGCACATCGACACACCCAGCAGACCGTGTGTGATTAATAGACTACAGAACCTTAAGAATCTTTACAGTGTTTTACTGTTGCTTTCACTTCTGTACACGTCCTTCAAACATACCTCTGAATCTAATCTCGTAGGTGGTGGAGTCAACGATGAACTGAACGACCCCCCGACGATCCTTCTGGAACTCCTTTTCCAGCTGGGAGCTACTAACAGAACTGGCTTTCCCGTTTGGGTCCTGCAAATTTGTTCAAAAGGTTCACACATATTATCCGAGTGTCACTAGAAATAAAGCAATGTTTCACAAAACTGGAGCACTCATGAAATTCTGCCCCCATAATATTCAACTGAAATTGTTCTCTGCATTTTATAGATTCACCAAGTGAAGGAGTGGGGAGCCAACACCTGGTGAGGCGTGTGTGAGGGCGGCATCTACCTCATCTACCTCTTTTGATCACTGGGGCAGCTCCCTAACCACCAGATCACCAGCTGCCCCATGAGTGTGTTAGAGCAAGGAAAAAGCTAAGATATGCAGGGCATGATGACTCCAGGATCAGGGTTGGCATTTGATGTATAAACCAAGAAAGAGTCTACTTGAAATGACTATAAAGTAATAATTTTCTTTTTTAGACTTTACCTGACAAATGTTTTTGTATTGGAGTGACATACCTTATCCCCATACTGGTACCAGCCATGGTTGCCCCTGTAATACCACAGCCACTCAATCTGTTGTGAGCCTTTGCGACGCACTCGCAGGTTACTCTTCTTCAGAATGCGCATTTTAGTGAAGTCGATTGAGAGAGCACTACATGTGGGAATAATATGTATTTTCATGAACACCGTGGTAATAATTCAATTATTTCACAATAAAGAATGTCCTGGCATCCAACTCATTGCCCTAGTGATTATCCTGACAGAATAATCTAGACTAGGAGACTCACCCACGCGGTGTGTTGTAAATTCTGATGCCTTTAGTGTTGGGCCGTGAGTATTGAGCCTCCAATATATGGTCATGGGCCACATCTTTCCACCCCTTGCCCAGATCCAGCTGCCATCTGTACGGCTTGCCACTAAACCCTCCATCGTCTGTAAGATGTTAAATGACCATAAAATACATTACAGACCAAAAGTATAGAATCAAACAGTGAAGCCAATCTGCCAACAAGTCAATTAACACTATTCAGGAGGTTTTAAATGTTCAATTAATGTTATTGGAAAAAAAGACTTTTTGGACATGTTCTATTGTCCTGAATATCACAGTGAGAATGATAGCATGCATTTTGTAATTATGTAAAACAACTTTACACATAAAAGTATATTATTTTCAAGTTTATTTCTACAAAGTTAAACATTTGGATTGTTGGTTGCACACACAGGAAATACTGACAAGACCTACCATCTGATGAGGAGCTACTGCTGCGCTCCCTGTAACCCCGTCTCTTCTTGCCATTGCTCCTCCTCCCTCGAGTGTCTTGGACGGAGGACCTTCCAGAGTCAGGGATGTGTTTGAGGTGGCAAGCAGCACCATAACGACAGTGGCCCTTCACATGGTATTTGCACACGTGTAAGTCACGACATCTCTTCCCATAGCGGCAGTGGCCATCATTGTAGTACTGGCAGACTTGCTGCTGGGTGTCAGAGAGCAATAAAAACCTTTTAATAAAAATACCAATGCAGTCATGCAACAATAAAAATAAAATGGGTAAACATTATTAGTCCAAACCTTATACCTCTTATAAGCAACAGCTGTGACCTCATTCCCCAACAACCAGCATCAGATAATATAGACGATAGAGCTTTATTCAAAAGTTTGTACAACCCCAGTCGTACGACATTTTTTGTTTCCTACTTTTTATTTTTTGGTTTACTTGGTTTCATTAAAGGTAAATTCAACAAAAAAAAACCCATTTTAAGGGGGAGGTAAGGGTGTGTACTTATTTTCATGTAGAAGATAAACAAAATGTGTAGTTTTACATATAACCAGGGGAACCCAAACATTTACATATGACTGTATTTTTCAATGCATTTTCCAGAACCATTTACAAACCCAATGACCTGCTCATATATAATGGAGCCAATGGACAGTCACTGAATTCCATGAACAAATGTAGAAAATTCACAATTATATTCCAGAATCACAATAAGACAGACATAGAAGAGTGTCTCAACAAAGCTGTGCCTATATAGTTTTATGTTACTTACCGAAAGTGGTGCAGCATAGTCAAATGGGTGAATAAAATAAATAAAATGAATCTTTCAGATTAATGTATTAATCTTTTCAGATTAGCTTATTTTACTTATTAAGACTATAAAAAATAGGTGTTTCATTGAAATACACTAGGGCTTCTATTATTATATTCTGTTATTCTAATTAGAGGAAAAGAAATCATAATGATCGGCTGTGATAATCAACTGTACAGCACAGATGTAACAGACAGGGATTAGGCAGAAAAACACTGGAGTAGTCTTTTAATAGAGTCATATGGGCTCTAATACCAACAACAAATGCAAATTATATGGGCAGAAAACACCCCTTTTGAAATCTAACAGTAAAAGCACTGACCTGGGTCGCTGCTGGACCTGTTTCAGAGTCTGAGCTGGACTTGGAGTCCGAGGGGGCATCTGTGTCTGTATCACTGAAGCCCGACATGCTTTCATCTAGAAAAGGAAGTCACATATCGCTGGGTGGAATAACAATGATTCAGATGCATTTTACTGCTGATTTTAAACCTGAACGAGCAGATCTGCTTACATTATTAATACAGCTTCACTAAGAAGGTTAGGGCATATTCCAGTTATGACTTCTCTTTACTAGAAACCAAAAGTAAAAGTGCTTGGTCACTCAGGTTGTGGTTAAGGTTGCAGCAGAAGACAAAGCAAATACCAAAAGAGCCTCAAAAACACCATTCTTTTAATGATTAAATACAGGATTAAAGAAAAGGAACGGAGAAAAAATGTGTTTAAGCACTGTGTATGTATTCTCACTCTACATTCACCAACTTACAGTAACATTTGGTACAATAAGGGCTTGGAGATAGAACTGAACTGGGTGGAATGACACAAGCAAATGATGAAGAGAAGAAGAGGAGAGCAGAACCGGTGTGAAAAGCAAAAGACAAATCACCCACCTCTCCCCCCACAGACACACACACACACACACACACCCCAACACATACCTCAGACAGGACGAGAGCAGTAAAGGCCTGTAAAAGTTGCACTTTTATCTCTTCTCTGCTAATAAACAACACAACACTCACCTTGTGCTTCTTCATAGTACGAAGCCATGGTCTGATTTGAGGAGAATCCGGAACTACTTTCACTTTCAGTTCTTCATGGCCAACTCAGCCGTCTCAAATAAACTTTAAAAGCCCCTGGGTGTGTCACACCCAGCTGTCAAAGGAAGTCACATATCTTGTCTTTTTGTGCCCGATTAACGCTTTATGATGATGAAAATAATGATGATGATGATGATGATTATCATTATTATTTGTAGTAGAAGTAGTAGTAGGAGTTGTTGTATTATAGAATACACCATTTTTCCAATAACACTACAGTACATTACTGTTGACAGACTAAACATTAAACAGGTGTTTCATTTCAGTTTCTTTTTGGAACAATGAGAGGGAAAAGTAGATGTATAGGCTACAGTTTTTGTGCATTTTAGTCAGAAATGATCTCTACTCTGTACACATTTAACATGTTCCTTGTTTTTAATAACTTCCAATTTTTTAGACCACTGAGGATCCATAAAATATGACATTCCAATGTGTTTTACGTTAATGAGTTTTACACTGTAACCGCTAGGTGGCGAAAGTGTTATGTTTCTTTACTTATGCGAGAGCGCCATCTAGTGGATAAAATGTATATTTTTCAAAATCAATAACATTTCCAATAAAGTGGTCATTTGTCATCAGTGACCACGACAAAGCACACGGTTTAAACAGTGCTATTATTTTAATAAAATGGGCGGGTAGAGTAGGTCGTGCTTATTATTATTATTATTAGTAGTAGTAGAAGTTAATTTCATTGAATCTCATTTACACCCATTCCACTTAAAACTGAATTATTCTGGCAGATGCTAGAAGCGCTTGTAAGTTTACATTTGTATTTGTAGCAAAGAATCCTGCAAAATTAGGTGATGCTTCATTAGTCTGCAGTTGTGTTGAACAGCAGCATTCTCAGTGAGTTGCTGAGAACACTGAGAATGCTGCACAGTTCGGTTGCCTTCAAGGAGCCGTGGCCAAGCTGCTCAGGAGGTGGTGCAAACAGACTCTGTGCTGACTTGCAGATTGTATTGCTTGCCAGTCAGCCAAGCAAACATACCATCTGTGGCATTTTAAACGTTCTCATTTCCTTTAGAGTAGGGGACATGCACCTTCTGGACATTCATCAGAATTCACGCTCACTGAATAAGACAGTTTAATTACATAAAATTACTTAGAGCAATTAAATGTCTGCAAATAATGATAGGCAAATGCACTCAACACAATTTCACTTGCCAAGGATATCTTTTCTCAAGAGTTGAATGTGCAAGATTTGATTCTTTTTTTTTTTATTTCTGTCTCTATAATAATGCTAGTCTTCATGGCAGTGACAGCTCGAAACTCAGGAAGACTCTTGGGCAGAAGGAACAAACAGTGGGTGGCAAGAGAAAATCTAATGTGAAGTGAAGGCTGCTGAACTAAGCCCTCTCCTATACCCTCTCATATTCAGCGAAACACTCCGGGACCATCCTTTTATTCATTTAATTTCCAGTCAAAATGGGCATAAAGTGTAAGTAATTTATAATTAGTTTTTTGGAAAATCAGAAAACACATACCAAAGAGTAACTTTGATTATGAAATCTTTCATCTACAGTCACTGTCCATTAAATCAGCTCCACCTTACAGATGCACTTTATAGTTTTCTCTCACACACTTATATTCCACCACTATATCATTATTACTGCTGCGTTGAGAATGATCCACTTAAAATAATAATTTGCTTGAAAATTGAGGTGAACATATTATATTTCAATTATTCAGTTCTGTTTTTTTAGAGTGAAGCAGACCAAGTTCACTTCAAACCACAAGACATTGCCTATTACTTGTTGCTGGAAAGATGACTTTAAAAGATGACTCAAAACAAAGATTTCTAACTTTCAGTGGCTTGTACAAACAATTGGAATAGAAGTGTTTTTAACGATTGTTACATGAGATTCAAGACTCTTTTTATTGTCTCACGTCAGTCTAACCAGTAATGATGATGATTGCAGTAGGGATAAAAGGGTTTCGATGTTTATTTAAATGCCATTGTAGTGTTTTAAATCTCTTCGCTGATTGCAGTAGCTGTTACTTGTTGTATATCAGGGTAACCTGTATGTAGACTACAGAGATACAGTAGATGTTGTCTTACATCTATTATCTTCCAGCAGTTTGCATAGAAGCTTTATATTATGTACATATTCTTTAAGTTTAAAAGGTCTGCTCAACCATATTCACAGAAGAGGTGCATTAAGAGAGTCTTTCATGCACTAAACATGGTTCACTCCAAATAACCTTTTTAAGTGCCTTCATTTGAAAGTATATATGTTTGTAATGATAAAATATTTTTTTTTATTTTTGAATAGCAGAGAATCATTTCAACAAAGTCTGACACAACAGTGTAAGCAAATTCCAGCAGCAGTCCAATGTCGGTAAATATGTTTTTTGACCAAAATAGGTTATGCGATTCAGTTTCATTTTGATCTCTCATGAATTATTAATACCAATGTTCTGTAAAGCTTGTCCTACCCAGCCTCTGTTGTTATGGTTTGAGGGCACCATCATCCTAAACTTGGGTAGAGTTTATCCATAAATGGTTGCTGCTGTTAAGATTTATACAAACATTTTTTTTTTACAGCACTCAGACCTGTCTGAAAACTCCTTAACTCTTTGAAAACACCCTCCCTTTCCTCATAAGGGGGATTTGCTGTGCACCATGGTTAAGGGACTCTTTTCTTAAGCCCTAAACAGAACCTTGTTTATACAGTTCCCCACACACACTTCCTCTGTTCCTCCACCAAATGTTAATTGCTGCTATAGAGGTCAGCAGTGTTTATACTGGAGGCAGTCTGTATGACTCACACAGAAAACAACTGGACAAACATGAACAAACAGGAGCATTCTGATCTATTGTAGCTGCTGTCAGAATGTTCATTAAAAAAAGTTAAACAGTAAAACTGAATGAAGGTGGTAAGTTTTTTTTACACGGTAAAAAATGTGTTTGGGACTCCTGGACTGCTCTAATATGAGCTGCTAACAGTAACAAGGTATTTTTTGTTTGTTTAAGGTAGGATAACCCACAAAGGGAAAATGTGCTCTTCCAAATGTAAGAGCAGCATAACCTATACAATAAAAGTAAAGCTATACAATAAAAAAGGATAGCATAAAAAAAATACTAAAAAGCTGTCAAGCTGTCAAACAGCCTTGCATTAAATGAGTACGGCATAAATTGCAGCGGTGCTTCATGAGAAAACACCTTCTTGAGTTAGCCTTCACCCTTGTGTGATTGGGGAGTTAGGGAGAAAATCAGGAACATGAATGAAAAATATGTTAACCTGAATGTCAAAGCTTCAAATGGCCATTTATAGTGAAAGCTGAAGTGAAAATTCTGTCATACGTGAACACATCAAAAAATTCTTCCTCTGCATTTAACCCATTCACCAAGTTGCCAGGGACACAGTGCCCAGGGAGCAGTGTGTGGAGACGATACCTTGCTCAAGAGTACCTCAGAGATGTTTAGCAGTCTTGGGAATCGATCCCATGACTTCCCGAACACAGGGCGAATTCCCGAACCACTAGGCTACCTAGTGAAAACTGTGTAGCACTACACTGTTATTTTGATGCTAATTGTAAGTGTGGGAAGCCATTAGGGTACCAGAAAAAATTCATCACAGTGATGGGTAAACACCTTCAGAGCTACACTTTCAGCACTGTTAACATAATATGCATGGCTGACACACATCGATGATTAATGGTTTAACAAATGACTGGTATCCCAGTGCTTTGTTTTATATTGGGTTAGCTTTTACTGCTTTATGACAGGGGCTCAATAACCATCAGTCCTAACTGTAAATCACAATTTTTTAAATCTCTGCTCACGCCGTATCAAGCAGACGTTTGCAGTCGTCCGTGTTTGTCTGTGTGTACTCTGGGTTTTACATAAGCACCATTGACCTCATGAAGGCCAGTGAATTATTCAGTGCGGGGAATTTTCCGCTGTAGCACACTGAGTAACTGAGGCTTTGACACGCTGTGGATGTAATTATGCTACTCTGTGAACGATAGAGCACTTGAATGTTTATTGCACAGTGAACAGTCAGACATGCACCTCCATACCACAGCGAAAAACAGACCAGAAATGTTCACATCAATAAAATATAGAACATAAACACAATGTGGCCAAATGTAAACTGACAACAAAATTGTGTTGAAGCAAAATGGTTCATGTGGAAATTATATATATGTTTGAAGATGCAGCACTTGTACAGTGAGTTTGTTTTAGTTTTCCCGTGAACATAGTTTCATTGTCCAAACAGTTCCATCTGTCCTCAGTGAAAGAGGATACAGTAGTTCCTTTTGCAGTGCTCATCCTCTTCAATGTGTGTTTCTATGCTCCAGAGAGATAAAAGAGACAGAAAGAGAGAATGTGGGGGAGATAAAAGGGAGAGACAGACAGAGAGAGAGAGATGAAGAGGGAGGTGGGGGAGAGAGAGAGGATGCAGTATTTCCTTTTCCTGGGCTAATCTTTTCCTATGTGTGTTTCCAGAGAGATAGAAAGAGAAAGAGAAAACATCGGAGAGATTGAAAGAGTGATAAGAGAAAGTGAGGGAGAAAGAGAGGGAACGTGATAGGACTGTGGTAAGTGCTTCTTTCCCTTTTCGTGTGGTGACTCAGCAAAAGAAGAAAAGAAGGTGATGTGGATGAGCAGCTAATAAAGATGTGCCTGTAACTAACGCCTGTAAGACTGTCCCTGTAACTAACGCCTGTAAGACTGTCCCTGTAACTAACGCCTGTAAGACTGTCCCTGTAACTAACGCCTGTAAGAC
>JBBJLR010064544.1:0-11229 GCA_037577145.1 Brachypetersius gabonensis
CTCTCTCTCTCTCTCTCTCTCTCTCTCTCTCTCTCTCTCTCTCTCTCTCTCTCTCTCTCTCTCTCTCTCTCCCGTTTTCTCCCTCCTTTTCCCTCCTTCTTTACCTTCGATCTGTTATTGGTCACTGTAGAGTGACATGCTCTAGTCATTTAAAAAAATGTACACCTTTACATCTAGGTAGTCCTAAGAGTACTGCAAAGACCTTAATCCATACAAATATACTTTTGTATACTTATTCTACAGTGTGCAGTCTTTTTTTAAAAGGAGCTTTTGCTCTCAGTGTATCATTATAATTTAATTAGAAGGGTTTTTTTTCCACTCATTTGGTCTGTGCCTCTGTGGCATTTTAGGTGATGACTGGATTAGAAGCTGTACTGGTTTAAAACATCTAGATGACTTGCAGGGTTTTTTACGTGTGGCATTTTGTTATGATAATTTATTAAGGGCTGTGAAAATATAATACTCCAAGTTCCAATAAACTATGTAATCTATCAATGTCATTACATTAAAATCTCTTTGTACATTGTACAGTATGTTGAGACTCTTACCTGCTCATACTAACTTCTGATTTGACTTATAATAAACAATAATAGGTCCCTTGACTCAACATGTTTTATAATACACACTGTTTGTGTTTCCACAGATGTTTGTGTTTGTCACTGTGTGTTGTGAGCCTGTGTGCTTTTCAGACGTCTGTTGCAGTGTGTGACTCAGAGCTGTGTGAATGAATGAGTGCCAGAAACAGAGCTCCACAGTCAGTAACAGCATTGAGCAGGGACTTAATGCACAGAAGGTAGACGTGTCATTGACTGGAGCCAGGAACGTGTCTAATGGGGGGTGGCACAGGGTGGCATCCCCCAACCTACATTTTTTTGGCTCTCCTTGGTACCTATACATAATAAGTAGGGCTACACAGTATATTCTTCTAATCATGATCAAAGTCTCTGCAATACTGATATTCCAACAGGCTTCGAACTAGTCACAGTATTCCTGACATGGCAACTAGTCACAGCCTCAGGTGATTTACTGGATGTTTTGATGAAGTTCTTCATGAAATCCAACAAAAGCCTAATTAACCGACATAAACTAAATTGCTGTAACCAGAGTAAGACAATGTATTTAAAACATGTTGATTTTGTAAATGGTCTGTATTGTTTGGAGGGGCTTTCAGAGTACTGGCAGCAATTTATGGCCTTAAAATCATGTGTTTGTGAAAGCCAAAGGTTCCTTTTTGTGTTGGGGTGTTTTTTTGTTTGGTTTCTTGGTGGGTTTTTTTGCTATCTAAAGCGTTGCATAACATGAATAAGTAATTTGTGATTTGTGATTCTTACAGTGTCTGAAACTTTGGAATACTACTATGTGTAAAATGCCAGTAACAGTGTGGCAAGGGATCAAACACAAGTCATGCCAACTACAATGAATGTGTTTTTTTTTTTTTAATACAGCAGGCCTATCAACAAAGAATCTTTAATATATAATCTGGTATAAAACATCAACACAAATAATCACACAGTTTGCTACAAAATGTGCACAATACTTCACTGACATCATCTCATTTTGTGTGACACACACATACATACACTCACTGCTCTCCTAAAAGGTTTTCATTAAGAACCTGTACTGAGTGCTGCATGTGTCTCTAGGGTGATTGTGTAATTATGAGAGGAGGTGAACTGCCATGACAGAGAAGTTGGAATGGAGTTAACAATTTTAATGGCATACTGCTGAATAAAACCGTATCGTAATCAGTCCATTTACATTTCCGAATCATTTTAGTAACTGTGTCTTTTTAAAAGCAGAGGTAAAGAGCCTGCTGCCTCAGCTTCCCTGCAATGCCCGGTACTGTGCAAAAATCAGAGACTACCCTTATATTTTTTTTTATGTTCCTGTGTTGGAAGGATACACCTGTGTTGGAAGGATTTTTAAGTGGAGATTGATGTTGTTCTACCTTGCAAAGATGAAAAGTTTAAGTAACTGTTTAACTGTTTGTGGGGGCAGTTATCACTTTTTAAACTCATATACTTTAGCAATTTAGATCAACATAAAAAGAAATTTGAAAGGCAGCTGAGGTGTGTTTGGGTAGCTGCCCTTGTGAATGTTAATATCTCTTTAAATGTTAAAATATTGTTAGTAATTAATGTTTTGTTAGGAGGGCACAGCTGTAAATGGTTGGGCTTAGGAACCAAAAGATTATAGAGGTTAAAACAGCAGTACCTGCACAAATATAGCGCATAATTGAAATACTGATTTTTGTGTAATTTGCTGTTAAATGTATATAAACTGACATTGAAACGACGAGAAAGTTGATAGTTATTTTGACTAGAAATTAAATAAATGTCAGAGAAGTCTCTTGTCTTTTGCACAGTTCTGTACATGCCAGGTTTCTCTAGGCCTCTGCACTGAGAGAAAGTAGCACGCACAGAGCTCCATCAGAGACGTAATCACCGGTTGCCGGTGCCCTTGTCTGTGTTCTCTGTCTTTTGTTGGCCTGTTCTTTTTTCTTTTTCTTGTGCATACACTAGTTTTGACTGTTTTCACTGGCAGTTTGGTAGATGTTCATCTTTAGTTGGCCTCTCTCTCTCCCACTGCAGATTCACATTTTGTGTGTGTGTATGTGTGATGTTCTGTAAGTCCTGTAATACTGTTTTCAGTAATACTACGGAAACATTGTCTCACAGTGGGATAAAGAATTTGAAACTGCCGTCTGGCATTCTCCCAACCACATGGCTGTTTGGAGGAGGGGGTGGCACTTCTATCATAACACTAACACTCTCTCAAGCCTGGAGAATTATAGCCTCCCATAGCATTGTTCCTAAGTTTTGGTAACATTTCATAAAGATATGGCATCTGTTTCTGCTCAGAAAGTTGGCCTTAGTGCAGCGTGTGGAATTTCCTGTTGCGCTCGGCTTCGCGTCTCCTAGCAGAAGCCTCTGGACCTTCTAAAAATGAGGAGGGAAAAAAAATAAATATGCAAACTGAACTAAGAAAAATAAATGTGTGAATCTTTAGTCTTTTTCAGTGTTCTGGGATTAAAGGCTACTTTTTTAAAATGTTTTATTGACAACGTACAGAGTGTCTAGACTCTGGGGTCATTAGAGCCAGTTTGATGAAGATAATTTAATCCTTAAAATCTTCAGTCATTATCATTGACAATAAAATGGTAATTTGATATTTATCATGGCTTATAAAAAACAGATAAATTCTGTCAAAAGAGTGATTTTTTTTACTTTCAAAAGTTACTTTCTTATGATTTCAACTAATAAAATGTTTTTTATTGAGCATGCATTCATTTTTTTGGGAGTGAAACATTTTTCTCTTTTTATATTATAATGAAAAGGTATAAATGACAAAGCAAAACAATATGCATGTTATATGGTAGTAATAATTATTAATGTCTGGGTCTGGCTTTTAACACTGAGACACTAATGGATGTAGTGCACGCTGTGAATTACATAAAGTGTCTTTTCCACTTGACAGTTACACAAAGCAACTCAAAATATGGAGTTGCATGCAATTCACTCACTTCACAAATTAGCACTTATTGTTTCAAAAGCCAGTGTGTTCTCATTTGAACAATTTCCTCCGGGATAAATAAAGTTCTCTGATTCTGATTACATAAAATATCCTGCACATAAAATGTATTTTCCTTATGTAGGCTGTCTTTGCCATTTTATTCCTATATCCGTATGTTTATATCTATATGCCATTTTACACATATTTATTAGACCATTCTGATCAGGAGGGTCTCCTTTTCAATCGCCCAGTAATCCAACTTTATTTTCTTGTCTGTTGAAATCCATTGATTTTGAGAGGGCATAAAACTGTTGGAGTGTGTGTCTTGTAGCCTGTCACGATCACTCAATTAAACTTGATTATTTGCTAGAACGGTTCACTGATTAATATTTACTGTATTTACTGTAGTTTGATACTCAACCTTTTTTAAAGCTCATTTTACTTCAATGAAATAACTGACAAATCAGCTTGGTCACTAATATAGTGTGTGTGTGTGCGTGTGCGTGTGCGTGTGCGTGTGCGTGTGCGTGTGTGTGTGTGGTGGGGGATTGCATCTCATGGAATGGAAGGTTTAGTAGAAATCTGACATTTAAATGTCAGGTTTTGTGGTGGAAATTATAAATACTCACTTCCCTGCTTAAACAGAAGTGTGTGTGTCTGTGTGTGTCTGTGTGTGTGTGTCTGTGTGTGTATGTGTGTGTGCTGGTACATGTGTAGCATTGCTTTGTAGTAGCAGCAGAAATAAATTTGTGTGCTTCAGTCTAGTAATGGGTGATTTAGTATGTAGCAGTATTAAACGTGCATGGTAATATTATTATGGACACTGTATACAGTCACTACAATGTAGTCAAACAGCTGAAATTTTACCATAAGTTTTAAGAGGTGGCAAGCTTTCCCAAGCTCCTAATTCACTGCCTCACTCTGATTATGTGATATGATCCCTGCTAGAGCTTGTAAACACTCACAGCCACATCACAACAGAAGGAGGAGCCCACAGAGAACACAGCATGGAGAAGTATATTCATGAATAACATTGACTATCCGTACCAGGGTTGGAGGATATTAGCAAGTGAAGATGTTCTTGAGTTCCAAAAAGGGGAGAAAATGTCCACCAGTAGCCTGAGGCTTACATGAATTACAATCGCATTTGTTAGCATAATAGTTGTCTGTGTTTTTGATGCACAAAAGCTGCAAATAAAGTTTTCAGATTAAGTACTTCAACAGCTGTAACTCTTTCTCATGTTCCTCAAACTATTCCTGGACGTTTTCTGCATGTGACTGAGTTCATTTTCCTGCCAAAACAGGCCACTGCAATTAACGAATGCTATGACCAGGAGGGGTTGTGTTTGGGCAGCAGCAAAATTTAAACAGGTGGTATTTGTCAGTGTACCCTTTCGCAGATGTCAGTGTAATATAATAATCGGATTCAGTTCACCTGTCGGAGTTTTAATGTTGTGGGTGATCAGTGCATAATGGTATGTGTTGCATGTGTCCTGGCTAAATTGTTTGTGTCTCAGCTTTTGTAAAGATTAGTGCTCTGTGGCATGTTTCTCTCCAGTCCTAACTGCTAATAGCCCCATTTATCTTTGTGATAGTCATTTAGTTAACAGTTTTTTATTCTAATTTGTGGTGATTACGGTATTGCTAATATTACACACCCGTACGGCTTTAATATGTCTTTTTTTTCCTGCAGATTGTTTGTACTCTAGTACTCTAGCTGCAGTACTCTAAACAGTGATAACTGGTTAAGTATCATTTTGGGCACATGCTTGCTCTGAAAGAATCTCCCCTCTTCTATTCTCTAGTTTTATTTTCTCCCTCTTGCAGTCTCTCGCTCTCTCTCTCTCTCTCTCTCGCTCTCTCTCTCTCTCGCGCTCTCTCTCTCTCGCGCGCTCGCTCTCACTCTCTCTCGCTCTCTCTCTCGCTCTCTCGCTCGCTCTCTCTTTCTCGCTGTCTCGCTCTCCCTCCCTCACTCCAAGTATTTAACCGAAAGGTTGTGCAATAGCACACAGCAGTGGAATGTTGTTCCTGTGGATGGTTTTAACAGCACCTCTTGCACACAGGTCGCTGTGTGTGTCTGTGTGTGTGTCTGTGTGTGTGTCTGTGTGTGTGTGTGTTAATGTAGGCCAAAACAATTGCTGACAGCAAACGCTCTACGTGTTTGTGTTTCCAATGCAATCAGGTTTCCCACCAAATGTTTCAACAGCAAGGTCTTCGTAGCTCTGTGATCCATCTGACCTCTCAGTCATGCTTGTGGAATGCTCTTTGGGTCTGTACCGTCTGCACTGTGCCCCAGAATCAGTTTGAGTCATAGCAGACGACATTGGCTGTGTGGGGGAGTGGATTCCTTCTTTTTCTATTCCTTTTTTCTTTTATTATTATTAATATTATTTTTTAGAGAATACATTCCCAGCTGCAGCTAGCAACAGCATTCTAGCTCATGTGGAGCTGTGTGCCAGAGCAAAAACAGAGAAGGCCATGTGGCTCTTGAGATTATACAATACTCAGACAGTGAAAACATCAAAAGAACTGGATACAAGTTATAATGAGTGCTGTCATAATTGATTAATCAATTTAAAGTTATATTAATAAGTAAGTAACGTATGAATTATTTGAGTATTTCATTAACCATTTTGGACTATTCTCTCTCTTAATGTTTTTAAGGCTATCTGAAATAGATGGCATTGTGGAACTTTTGTAAATGGTGACTGTACATAGGCAGTGTGCACCCATGTAAAAGCTTGTATGGCAATGACCTTACTTGTTTAAGGGTGGCACTCCTGCATCTAGTTCAGTTTTGTTATCCACTGTGGTGTTCAAAACCTTTTGATGAAAACACACAATTGTATTATGCATAGATTCAAAGCATATGTGTCATAATATAAATAATAGTGCGTTTTCATCAAAAGGTTTTGAAGCCTTAGTCAATAGCTTAACAGCTAATATAATTGATAGTGAGCCCTATGCTTATTTTATGTTCATCCTGTTTCTCCCAAGGCACTTTGTGTTAACTTGTCTACTGCTGATTATTTCCAAAACGTTCAAGTAACCAAACTGATTAATCAGCATTTTATAAAAAAGTCGGCACTGGAAAGACGTTCCCGTATACTAACTAGACTGCACTCGCTTTCTATCTCTCTCTTTCTCTCTCTGGGTTTGTAACTGTGAGTCAGAAAAAAGTAAGTAGAGGATTTTTATGTGTGTTGGTTCAGAGTGGCTGTAAAATGCTTCTTTTGAAGCTCAAAGGAGTGTGAAATGTGTGTTATCTTTTTTGCACTGTCCACCCGCCGGCATACTTGCTGACCTATTTGCACACTCTACTAATGCAGCATTATATTGTGGCAGTGTGGACTTTTTTATGTTAATTAAAGTAAACATGAATAACTTTATATATATGTTTTTAAAAAAATTTTAACAGAAATTACTACATTATTGTGAAGTTGCTGCTAGAACCTCCTTCTCCTCTTTTCTCTTCCACTCTTTGACTTCATGTTATATCCGTCATTCTTACTGTAGTGCATGACCCCTGACATATTGATGCAGACCCTTCAGGTTATAGACAAAGCCAAGCTTATTTTAGTGTCCCTCTACCCAGTTAGGCATACCAGGTAACAGTCACTCTTTTAATCTTTATTAAATGTAGTGGATCTGTTATTTTCACATTCAAAAATGGGATATTCAATGCTTTGAACCACACCCATAAGCTCAGCAGCACCAGTAGGAGCCTTCTGAGCAGCAGAATGTGGCATATATGCAGTGCTATAAGCATAGATTTGTTTTGATGCATCAGGGATATCGGGGATAAGTAAAGTGACCCCTTATAGTTGTGTGAACACACCACAGCACCATACAGTATAAACAGTGTAATTTTTTTTTGTCTGCGTTTAACCCATTCACCAAGTGTCATCACCTCAGTGAGTGTTGGGATTCCAACCCACGACCTTCTGATCGCATGGGCAACTACCTAACCACTAGGCCACCAGCTGCTCCCATCAAATGTGTGATTAGCCAATTCTGGATTGTTATATACTCGTTACAGTGTGTAGGCGGCAGTAATCTGAATTAAGAGTAATACAGTTTTTGACCCTTACCTGCAGTACCACTACAGCCAGAGGTCTCCAAGACCCTGTAACCAACATGAAGCTTATAAGTCATAACAGTTCTTGTAGCACTTGACTAATGTGTTCTATCTCTGTTGTGTCTCTAATTGCCAACTTTTCCTCACCATAAATCCAGATATTATTAGACTGACAGGCGTGGAAAAGAATTTGACAACAGAGCACATTAAAATCTCTCCATAATGGCCTGTGAGAGTAGTGAAGTCATTATGAATGCATAAAGCTCATACTCCTAATGAGACTGGAACTCTGAGAGCAGTACAGTGCAACAGTAAAGGATTCTGTGTAAGAGAGACATGACTGGGGACTGAATGGACAGATGGGTTTCTTGGGCAGACAAATAGACATATGGATGTGTGCAATCTGCCAGTACGATTGTGTTTGCTTTTTGAACATTGTCTATTGTAACATTAATCTGGCATCTTTTGAGAGCCGATACTTTCAGAGACTTTTGTGATCGCCCAGTGTGTTAACTCTGCCCCTCCGAGTAGCTGAGACTTGTGTCCATGTCTGTGTTGGGCATTGTAAGAGAAGTTTCCCATGTTTAATGTCACTATATAAAATATGAAAATAATATAAAATATATAGAGACCATGTTCTGTGTATATCAAAATGAAAAGATAAGTGCAGAAATTGCCACTTTTTGTGAGTTGCCAGTAAGAATGCCATTAAAAATTCATTAAAAAAAAAAAGAAAAAGTGTTTACCGGTTTCAGTACAGTATTGGAAAAATACTCATTTGAAATAGTGTATCTAGTGTATTTGGAAAAACTGTATCACTTACTCTTTTCAAACAGTCTCTCATTTAGCATCTATCATGGGAAACATTGAGTGTTTGGGTGCATCCTATCAGTAAAGTAGGCATGTTGGGGCGGAAAGTATAGACATACTAACTTTTAGTTGTACAAATGTATTTCTTCAACAGGCTGCAAAGTTACTAAGTATACAAGCTTCCTAGATAAAGGTGTTTCAACTACCCAGTATTGAGTACCACCAGAATACTGATCACTGCCTGATCATCTGGAGTCAACTGCACCTGTTTCTTCAGTCATTCTGCCTTTAAGTTAGATGTGCTTTAGATGTGCTTAAGCTTGAGTAATTCATAGGCAGGTCATTGTGCATCTTAACAAATAAACAACATGCCTCTGAAACCGGTCAGATTCAGGGACTACTGTAGCTGGGAGTGGTTGGGGCAATCCCCCTGCGGTCAGGAAGTTTTGGGTTCGATTCCAAAGACCGCTAGGCACCTATGAGGTACGCTGAGCAAGGTGCCGTTCCCACACACTGCTCCTGGGTCACTGTGTTCCTTCTGCCCCCTGCTTCACTTGGTGAATGGGTTAAATGCAGAGAATGAATTTTGTGCTGTTCACACTGTGTGCTGTGTTCATGTATGACAGAATGGTCACTTTCACTTGTGGTAACTGTAAACTGTAAAAGTGCACCTTTACTAGTACAACATTTAAGGACAGGGTAACAAATGTATAGGAAGTGCTAACCACCAGTTCTGTTACATTAGATAACAGATGTCTGCGCAGAGTGATGGGGAGGATAGGGCTGTCCTTCTTCTGGCCACAGATTGCAGCACCACCAAGGATTAAACTCACGTTTGCCTGATGATTAGGCCAGTGCTTATAAAGTTTCACCATTCAGGAGCCTTCAGGAAGCACATGAGATATTCAGGAGCCTTCAGGAAGCACATATTATTAGTGTCTTAAGACACTAATAATAGATATAACACTAATATTTTCACTGTTCTGTTTTTGTATTTTTTCTTGGCCCTGTTGATATCATAGTTCTAGGAACAGACCTTTGGGAGTATAAATATGCTCACCCCTGGGTGACCTCCAAACAGAAGTGTCTTTCTCTGGTTTGTTTTTCATCATCTAGTACACTTACACCACCACTCCCCATCCCACCACCCCACACACACACAGTTCAGAAGAAAGCTCTTTGTTCCTTTTACTGACTGTTTACAAAAGAATTTTCATCAGTGTAAACAGTGACACGAGGCATCTGTCTAGATCTAGCCAGAGAAAGGACACAAAATGCGAAGTAAATGAAAAGAAAGAGCTCTGCGTGAGCAGTATCCACCACAGGAGAGAAGAGGCCTTCGTGAGTCATGCTGTGAGGGCTAGGACAGAAGAGGAGAGAGGCCTTAGTGACTGAAAGGCTGAATAATGCTCGGAACTTCTCTTTGTTTCAGACATGAGTGATGCGTTTCCTGTGGGTGGAGATTCAGGAGTAGAGATAACAGGAAGGTGAGAGCCAAAGGGTGTCAGGGAATACACACACACACACACACACGCGCACACGCGCACACAGGTCTTTCACTGACCGTGTGTGTTGGCTGATAAAGGCGGTGACTTTTCTTATCCTTCTGAAGGCATCAGTCCAACACAGCCAGTCTATATAACTGTTGGACTGAGTGTAGGCTTGAATGTAACATAATTGTATGCACAAAATGACTCTTTTTGTTGCTGTTGATTTTCTGTATGAAAATCTGCACACATCATCTTAATGGAACATAAGTTAGTGCACAATTTCTATTTATTTGTTTACCTAAAAATATAAATGTGTCAAAAGTGTGGTACATTTTAGGACAGTACCATGAAATAAACACAGTAATGTTGGCTTAAAATGTAAATGAATTCATTCTCTGTAGAGGATGTGTACTTCATTTTTTTTTTTATATATTTCAGTCAATAAAATATTTGATATGGGGCAGCCAAATCTTTGTATGCCAATGTACATATGCATTATTACTTAAAGATCCCAAAATTACACCGAACAAATCATATAAACTTTGGAACTCTGGTTAACAATGCATTGATGGGGCCAGTTTTTGAAAATGTCAAACGCCTTAGACCTATGATGCCAGGCCAATATACAAAATTATGACTCATTCTCAGATGTCTCTTGGCTTCTCCAGCAGCGGTTTATTAGGTGACATGCTGTCATTAACAGATACATTAACTAAGCAATGTTGTCGCAAAGACAGCCATAAAACAGATCAACTTAATCATTAATCTGGACTGGAAATGGAATTTAGCTCAGTGTCATTGGAACAGTCAACTTTGAGGATATTCAGTTCTGCCTCAAAATAATCAGAACTCTGTCCATTTTCATTTCTTATGCAATTTTAAAGCAAGTCACTTTATAATTTGGTCTGTTATGAGTGGTGCAGCAGTTAGAAGAGCCAGTATTTCACAGGTCAATATTCACTGTGTGTGTGACAAAGTAGTTCTAAAATGTAGTTCATGAAGTGCATTTAAGTGCTTTTATTTTACTCTTGGAAGTGGCACGAACTGATTGAGAATGAAAGAACATGAGCTAAATTTTGGGGCAGCTCATGACCAGGTGTGTCTTGGAGACATTTCCTGTGGCATGATGGAACACAACCTTGACCTTTTGGAGCACAGCCACTCACATGTCACTGGAAGAGGAAGATCATTGTGAGCACATTGTGCCATAGAGTTATTAGGTCATTCAAAGTGAGGCATTTTCCTGTGTGTAGACTGCTGATTAGCTCTGTGTGTGTGTGTGTGTGTGTGTGTGTGTGTGTGTGTGTGTGTGTGTGTGTGTGTGTGTGTGTGTGTGTG